>JADRCD010222932.1:0-19172 GCA_019843815.1 Montemys delectorum
AATCTGCATTTGCTGAAATAACGATCTTTGTGGTCTTATTCACCCTGATCTGCAGAACCTCTAAGAACGTAGCAGACAATTACTACTGAGGAATGTTCTCCAAATGAATGAATGAAGGACACAGTTCCCTCTTTCTGTAAGACCACAGTGTGCCCATGAGTTAAATGACTGCACTCTATAAAGAAAGAGGGACTAGACGTGGTTTTGAGATTCGAACCACAGAAAGAGGTAGAACATCAGACACAGAAGTGTCTGACCCACACAGAAGGCAGGAGGTGTTGTCAAATCCAGTTGAGGGATAAATCTTAATACAGTCCTCCAGAACTCTGTCTTGCCAAACCCTCTGCAGTTCTATTCCTTTCCTAGAGAACTGGCTTTTGTGTAGATCAATGAAATAAAGTAAAGCTAGGTAGGTTTAAGAGGGATTTCATGCCTCCCCAAAGATAGGTGGCTTTTTGAGGGGAAGGGTGTTAGCTTTAACAATTTTTTTTTCTTTTTAAACAAAAGGCCAAAATATCCTCAAGTTGGATAACAGCAAGAAGAGTGACCAATCAACTTCCTCTCCTCTCCATTCCCCCAGGGAGTAGATTATCAGTGACTAGTAAACCAAAGCAAAGAGCTGGTGGAATGATAGGTAGAAAACTAAAATGAGAGCAAGACTCTGCAATAACTCACCCTCCTGGCATGGCATGGCCTCTCTCTAGCTGAAATTTCCTCCTTAGTTCTTCTTTAATTGTGCCCCTTGTCCACTCTTCTTTTACAGCCCAAGTTGTCCAACTCATGGAATCCTTAGCCAAGTGGCTAGACCATCTTTGATGGTTGGCCCTGCTCCCTTCATCTACATTCTTTGATTTGTTCTCTCCCCATAATTCTCTACATACTCTCCAAACATCATCAGGGAAGCATGCCAGAGCCAGTGAGCAGGTACCATAAGTGGCTGCTGGGATTTACCAGGTAGGTACACTGAAAAGGGTGTGGGTAAGATGCTATTGAAAAAGATGTCAAACATTTTCTTTTTTTTACTTCTTGATGAAACAGCACTCTGGACATCAGCCTGAGCAGTAGCAGCTGCTCAGAAAGTCTTTAACAGTGCTGGAATGGAAAAAAAAGGCGAGCCAGAGTTTATCCTGTCTTCTGTTCCTATTCTTGTTTTGACTGTATCACTTCTTTAATTTTCATAAATAAATTACAGGCTCTAAGATGATAAGCTTTGGGTTCTATGAGGAGCAAACACTTTGGCTTGGTGTGGAAGGCCAGTCATTAAGTTTTTTCCAGGCTATTAATATGGCCCTGAAAAACTTTAACATGAGTAGATTATCAGAAGAAAAGTGGCCTTGGCGTGGCTGGTTGTGAATCATCATAAAATCAGCAAGTTTCCTGAGTATTTTGCTGAATGCTTTTCTCTTTCCACTTGTCAGTTGCATTCAGGCAAGAAACAAGCTGAACAGCCCAGACCACATCAGCTGTGTGTGAGACAGCCGTCTGAAGACACATACATTGCACGGAAGCCACCTTCTTGGCTTTCTTCCTTGCCCTGTGCAGATAGTCACATCTGGTCAGCAGAGTCTCAGATACTGGAATCAACTGGAGAATTAAGCTGAGGCCTGAATTAATTGTGAAGGAAATAACCCAGGGCCAATCTCTGTTAAGATAGTTACCCCATTTCCCAGCCCTACAGTCTGGCATTCCTGATCCCTTAAGAAGCAGGAGTTTCACCTTCTTAGGGGACATATGTTCACCATTCCCTTATGCCCACCCTTTGTCTTCCTCTTGTCCTCCTCCCTTGAAGCAGCTGCTATTTTGCAAAGCTGTTGGAGTTGGCTGTTAGGGGCCATGCCAAAGCAGGAGGACTAAATTCCCTGAGGGCTTACCAGTTGAATTTCTTGTCCTGCTACCACAAAGCTTGCCTCTGGGCCCAAGGATGGAGCCTTGGCCTCTGCTTGGAAGCTATACTCAGGAAGGCTGGCCATCTGTGGCATTAGGTATCAGGAGACAGAGGGAAGGACGGGTGCCTTCTCAGAAGTAATACACTTTCACATCCACGGTTCCATGACACACAGAGATAATGAGATACCACGGTCACGGTCATTTCAACTGAGGCAAATGCAGTATGCCCAATTAGCCAGGGGCTTCTGGATATGAGCAAAGGTTGGCCTCTCCTCTCCAGGCACAAGAGAAAAAAAATATAATAATAAATACTGCTGCTTTTTAAACCTACGCTCTTCAAGTATTGCTTACTGTAAACAGGGTTTGAGTTTGTTTTCTTTTTAATTGCCGTAAACTAGTGGATGGTTGAGAAGAATCCAAAGTCAAACACCCATGTTCCCCATTCAGCTCAGACCTAGGAGGCCTGGTCCCCAGGTGCCTGGCTTATGGGGCTCTTTTTTCAGAGTCCTTAAGGAGGAGGTGGCTATTCTAGGAAAGCCTCATCTCTTCAGTTTCTGATATTGATTAGAGAAACCAAAAGGAAAAGTACCAAGGACCAACTCCTCATCTGTTGAGGCTTGGGATTAAGTGAAACAAAGAAAAGGTGTTCTCACAGGTCCTTGTTGGGTACTTCCTCCTCTTAGGAGATGAGAGGACACAAGGGCACAGCATGGAAGGCAGTTTCCTATTAGCAGGTGGATCTGATCAGCTTCCACAGTTCCCACCAAGGCCTGCAGTTCTCAGGTGCATCTGGCTGTGGTGGGATTCAGGTCTTCCTGGCTTATTTGCCAAAACGTTTAGTATGAACTTCTGCTCCTTCTTGCCTCTCCTCCTTCCTCTCAGTTCAAGGGAGAGGAGAGCATTTCCATACTGGTTCTACTCAGTATCTCTCAGGCATTTTTCTGACATTGAGAAAGAGATGTTACAGAAGGAAGGAGAAATATTACTAAGAAGGGAACAGAAATCAAATTAAACAAAAGTTGGACGGGTTGGACAGGGAGAATTTATGTTTTGTTTTATTTCTGTTTTTTTCCCTTTTTCTTAAAAAATTAAATAAAGTTCTCATTATTTCCCAATATACATCAAATGAGTTTTCATGCAAAGCAGCAGTCACAGAGGCAGAACCATTTGGCTCAACCTCTCAGCTTAAAGGGCCACCTTCTCCTTGCCCATAGTGTCCTGAGCTCACACTGTGATGGGTAGTGTTCACTGTCCTTCTGGAAGGAACTGGCTGTGATGAAACATGGCTACCATTGGCAGAGGAGCCTTTCCTTCTTCCCTCGGTGAGGTTTTAGAGGACAGCCAGCTCTGGGGCCTGATACCCTTCACTCATCCCATCTTTCCTTTTGAGACGCCAGTGTGATAGCTTGTACGAGTCTCTCTTCCAGGAACAAGATGTCTTCCTTTCAGCTCTCTATGGACATGGCGTTGATGAGATGCTCCACCTTGTAGGCCAGTCTTTGCCGTCGGGCCTGTTCATCCTGCTCTAGTGCCCCGATGAGCTGAAGGGCAAAACAAAGGCAGGTAACTCAAGATTCAGCTTCAAAGGCACAACTTTCTGGGGTCATCAACCCAGCATCTACCTTTTCATCCTGCCTTTAGGAATACAATGCCAAACAGCTGGCACGATTCAGTGAATAGATTTATGCATAGTCATGCTTTACTTTAACAGGGAGGATGCTTTCGGAGAAAAGAGTCCTTACATTGTTTTGTCATCAGGAAAACACCCCAGAGTACTCACATGCAAGAGACTGAATCAAGTACAAGAGAACACATGTGCAATGTGTGGCTCTGCTTTTATAAGTAGGAACATGCTCTAAAATGCTAACAAAAGCATAGCATAGCATAATAAACACAGTTTGTACAGTAGTTACACAGTTATTTACTATGAAGAGCACAGACTGTACATAGTCTTGTAAGCTTGGTGGGCTCATTTACACAGCACGGCCATGTACTAATGGGTACTATGAGGTTCAGATGACTCTGGGGTCACCCAGGAATTTTTCGGCTGCATTTACTCTGGTGGGACCACTGGCATATGGGTGGCATGCCATAAAATCATGATGTAGAGTGCAAATCTACAAACACATGCAGGAATGTACGCATTGCATAGAGCTCTCATATGCTTAAAGCATATGTTAGAGTTACTTAAGTGTGGACTAAATTTTTTTTTTGCTACTTCTTTCTTTAGGCTCAGTGCTAATGCATGGCCTGTCACCTTCCTGGTTAACTTCTGTTCACATCAAAGTCCACCAGTCTATCTGAATCTGACTGGATCTGCCCAAGTGTAAACTGGTAATTCTATTCGTTGCTTAAGAAAGAATAAAGTTTATCAAACAATAGTTGAGTGAGAGAAGGCAGGGAGGAGTTTGATGAATCAGGAGAGGCTGGGCTATTTTGTAAAGAAAACATGATGATTTGGGGCTCATGACTGTAGATGGTGATTTTTAAAAAGTGATTGCTACTGCTGTTTTTTTTTTTTTTTCGGGCCTAGATCAAGTTGCAGGTTAGTCTCAGCCCTTGAGACCTTATCTTACCTCCTCACTGTACTTGCTGACATAGGAGTAGATCTCATTGAGGGCGCTCAGCATATTGAACTCTGTGGCATGCAGGCGGGACTGCTCCGCGAGGTAGGCATTCATATCTTGGTCACTAATGGCTGGGAGCTTGGCAATATCTGCATAGTATCTGCCATGGACAGGACAAGCCTATGATGGGGGGGTTCAGCAAACATTCACCAATACCCACTCTTGTCCAGATCCCTTGGGAGAATAGAGCCATGGGTCCAAACCATTCCTGCCTTCCCTGTCTTCTCAGATGTGGCCTCTGCCTCAAGCTGAGGTGTCAGTCTAAGGTGCAGTCCAAATTTCTGAAGGACACTCCAGTCAGCTAAGAGCTGCTGGGTCCTGAGTAGTAAAAACCCCAGATTCAGGCATTCACATCTCAGCTCTTCTACCTGGTAGCTTGTGAGCCTTGGCAAGTTACACAGCTTTTCTGTGCCTCCATTCATTCATTAGTAAAATAGGGATAACCATAGCAGCTATTTTACAACTGTCCATTTGGATATTTCAGTGAAACAATACATACAAAGTCCTTATCACAATAATGCTTACATGTCCAATGCTAAATGTTAACTGGGATGATAATTATCAGACTTCTCAGGACACAAAGTCCCTTTCCTTCCCACAACATAGGGGCTATGAGGTCCTGGTCTTCAGTGGTTACTGATGCCCACAGGTGGGTGTCTTGAGGGAATTACTGACCTTTCTACCCAGTTCTTGTAACTGGGGATATCCTTGGCATAGAGCAGCTTATTGGAAGGTGAGTCCTTGCCCAGTCGGTGCTCTGATGTGGAGCAGGAGTCCATGAAGGTCTGGGCTACCACAGAGAGGCAGGCATCCGTGATGCTGCCCTTGTGGATGTCAAATACAAATTGAGGGTTCTTGATGACATTCACCCAGAAACGAAGTGGAAGGCTGTAGGAAAAGGCAGAGTACTCTGAAGAATGCACTTTGGCATTGCCCCTTCCTAATACTTTTTCCCCCTTATTGCTGAATGGTAGAGCAGATATTCCATTCTAAAAGAGAAGGGATGAACTCAGAAACTGGTCCAACAAGAGCTGGTTGCTCATCTTATGCTGTTCCCAGATGCAGGAGAAAGCAGAGTGGTTTTGGTCTTCTCATACTAAGGCTCCCTAATAGCTGAGGGTTGGGTGTGTCTGGGCTTTGCCCCTTCTTGCTTGATAGGCTTTTCAAGAGGCCTCAGTGCTCCAGGGGAAAGTCAACTACAGAAAACAACACAATTTCCTCAGGGCTTCAGACAAACCCATCAAGCTCCTAGAGTCTCTCACTGTGGTCTTGGGCATTGTATAAAAGGACGGAATGGTCAGACAGTCCTAAGTACTGCCTCAGTGGGCACATTACCCTCTGGAGCTAGTCTACCACTGAGCCACTTTTCAGTACTGGGTCAGAGGACAGGTTCCTCATGGGGTAATTTCTTTCAGGGGTCCCCTCCAGGGCTTTTTGTGTCTCAACATGGCAGAGGGAAGGGAGGAACCTATTGCTGGCATTCCAAGAGAGAATGGCTCACTGTGGCTCTGAGTTTTTCCCAAAAGAAATCCAACAGCAGTTAGAAGACTGCTTCTGAGATTCTGGAATCTAAAGGCAGGGAGGAATAGCTTTCAATGTTCTCAATTCCAGAAGGAAGTAAGGCCATTTGCTTGCCTTCAAAACAGTTTCTGTAGCTACTGTTTTGCCTCTTTCTGAAGTCTACCTTCTCTGGCTGCCCTCCAGCTTTGACTCTTCTAATACCCATGTGGCATGAACCCTATCACGGGCTTGCCCTTCTAGCCCAAGATAGTGTCCTTAGCTCTTGCTGTTCTTTTCTTTGAATTCTGCTGACTTCACCAACTCCAAATTTTCCAAGTGTCTTTTATAATGATAGGTATTGTAAATGTCAGTGTTTATCCCCTCCTAAGCCTCCTTTTGTAAATTTTGCTTGTCCTCCAACATGCAACCCTTCCTTGAAACCTAGGAGGAAAGCTCAGCCAGCTTTGGCACAGCTCTTCTGTCCTGTCCTCCTCTGGCAGAGCGGGCTGGACATGTCTAAGCCCTTCTCTTTGGACCTTTGCTATGTGAGGTGTAAGCCACATGGCTTGGCTTTATCACACTATCACAATGGGGGAGGGGGTGCATTGCTGTTGCTTGAGTATAGCCAGAAGTCACAGAGAAGAGACCAACCTTTAACTAGACTCAACATCCTGAAAAGCTGAGGAGACACCATGGATCTGCTTTGGTAGAGCTTACTGAGTAGTCTTCATCTACTGCCACTGAGCCATATCACTCCACTGTGACCAAAAATTGCAGATGAGGAGGGCCAAAACATCAAAAGAATGAAAGTCTATTCCAAGGTCCCATTGGCTCTCTCAAAGTATTTTGCTGGTTGCTAGGACTTTTGATTTCCAAATGACAGCCTGAACCCATTTGTGTCAGCTCTGTTTTCTGGGGATTGCTGATTCCAGACAGCTGTGTGGGCTTCCTGCCCAATCCAAATGTTTCTCTCCTTTGTGTTCAGTCCTAGAGGAAGCCTTTTGACTCTGGCTCTTGGCTAAGTCTTGTCTGGTCTATAAGCTAGTCTTTAGCATGGTCTGTAGTCCAGGCTTAAAACCAGGGAGGGAAAAGTTTCATACTTGGCGATATCAGAAGCTGCTTCTCCCACCACTAATCTGGATGTAGAAGTGAGTTGAACAAAAATCATTCTATTTCTTCCTGAAAGCTATGCTCCTGGGGTTAAAACTTGGCTTTAAGAGATCAAGTCTACAATGCAATCTCATACTTGTGGGTTTGTCAAGTCTAGCAAGTACCAGCCTCATCCCCAGCACTGGCCATCTTTACCAAGGGTCCCAGCTCAGACGTGCATCTCTCAGAAGATTTAATAGTGATAGACTGCAAAGGTCCATTATAGGTTTCATATACAGTTTTGTATATGTTCGTTAGCTTCTTCCTCTTGATAACTAGAAGTTCTACATCAGAGGGAGCAGTTCTACCAAACGAAGGGTCACAATGATAAGGCAGAGCTCAAAACTGTATGCAAAGCTCAGGCTAGGCAAGGCCCACTTGGAGCAGGCAGCCTTGGGGATGATGTTGACGCTGCAGTGTTTGTGTCTATGTGTTCGTGTGTCTGAGTGTGTGTGTGTGTGTGTGTGTGTGTGTGTGTGTGTGTGTTGTGCTGTGTTTCAGGAGCCAGATAACCCAGCCCCCATCCCTACCTCCCATCTCTAGCATCAGCTGGTCCCCAAACCCCAAAATGCTGGGCCTCCCCAGGTGGCACTCCCATTGAGCTCCCCTGGGGTTACCAGTTGCTTTTCCAGGTATGCCGCACATCTGTGTCGTGGATACTGTGTCTGTCTGCCTGCTCATCCAGGAAATCAAACATGTACTTGATGGCTAGGGGGAGAGCACTACCCCGGTGCACAGTGCTGAACAAGGTCTCAAACAAGTCGTCCACAAATTTCTGCAGGGTGCCCTGTGAGAGAAAGTGGGGAGGGGGACAGTGAAATGGTGAATGGGTGCCAGAGGGCAGCAGAAGGCATGCCGGATGGGGCCTTGGACTCATCTTACCTTGGAAATTTGTCTGAAATGCAAGAGTGTAGGTGAAGGGGCAGGAGTGAGGAAGATACTGGGTGGGATGTTATGGAGGTGGGAGGAACTGACAAGTCTGGGAATCCATAGAAAGATCTCTCTTCTAATCTGTGGTAATGTGCTCTGAAGGTATGAGCTCAGGGCATTTGATGGGAAAATAGGAAGTGAATGTCCTAGAATAAATGAGAGGACTTAGGCTGGTAGCAGATTCTATAGAGGGTGCTCAGGGAGTCTGACCCCTGGTGGGGCTTAGAGACCAGGGTGGGATCTGAAAGGAAGCATGAACAGCTTTATGGTGTTAGTGTCAGCAGTATAGGGTTGAGGTTTAGCTTCAGGAGAACCCAGGCACAGCCCGATCCACAGGCTTCATAAGTTCTAGAGACAGTGACAAGCCTAGACCTGGGTCTCAGTTAACAGGCTCAAGACAGACTTTGGGGACTAGTAGAACTTCTGACTTTCTCAGATGTTTTTTGGTGGCCTCTTATTGATATACCAGGCATAATTAACAAAGCAAAAGTGAAGATATGAGTCTGATAGACTAGTTATGGACCATTCTGGGGAGAAAGTCTGAGAGCTTTAAGTCACTATGTTAGAGTTCCTGAAGCATTGCAGTGGGATCAGTGGGGAAAGACTTTGGGATCCAGCCTCCTCTCTAAGGTATAGCATCCCTAAAGGCTTTGTTTGTTCTCTCCTGGGAAAGCTAAAGGATGCTGTCTTCATCTCCTCTCAGTCTAAGACACAGTGGGTCGGGATGGATAGTCTTTCCTTAGATTACTGGTACAACTGGGTTTTTTTGTTTTGTTTTTTCTCCAACTCAACTAGAAAGCAAGTATACAAAGGCAGAGATAGTAGAGGCGATCAGAAGCACCTGTAGCATGGGTGTTTGTGCCAAAGTTTAGGGAATAGCTTGGCCTGGGTAGTTCAAGAGTTACCTTGGTGGCTAGAAGACGGGTCAAGTAGATCTCTGACACCATTTTGCTGCCCCGGTCACCCTCCTTCTGGTCACCATGGTCATGATTCTTCACCAGATGCCAAACCTTGACACCACTCTCCAGGTCTGGGGTGATCATGGGGACCCGGGACCGGAGGCTATCTGGGCTGCCTGTGTACCTGAAGGAAGAGTCTGGAAGAGGGTAGGAAAAACCAGAGTGAGGCAGGCCAACTTCCTGCTTGAAGCATCCTTCAGGAATGCCGCCTGCCTGCTGCATCTATTCAGAATAAACTTGCTTTACTTTAAAAGGACTCTTGGGACTATTTTTATGTGAATAGTTTTATGGATCCTTGGTTGGAAAGAGGAGTTTGAAAATTTCTAGAAAAAAGATTTAGAAATTTTAAGCTCTCAGATACTAGTGAGAATTTGGGAGTCTCCTCTCTTCTGATGTTTCCCGCAATGAACGATAATCAAGTAAAATGTCAATTGGATGTGTACACCTGAGAACTCTAGAAAGTTTATATACAGTGTCAGGTAGTGGTGGCTCATGCCTTTAATCCCAGTATCCAGGAGGCAGAGCAGGCAGATTTCTGTGAGTTAGAGGCCCAGCTGGTCTACAGAGCTAGTTCTAGGACAGCCACAGCTACACATATAACCCATGTCATAGGGGGGAAAAAGTCTAAACAGTAAGGGTTCAAGTTGTAATGATCCTCTTTGGAGTTAGATGGCACTTCTTTTGGAGTCCTAGAATATATTTTCTGAACCCTTTTTGGAACTATTGCCGTCAGTCCTGTAGGTTCTTTCAGGTGGATAGTTTAGTGCCTTTGGGTATATATGCAACCAAAACTGACAAAGTGAGAGCGAAGCTTGCTGCTCAGAGGAGGCTGGGAATGGAAGTGAAAGAACGATCAATTTTGTGTCCCAAACTAAGACACTTTTTGACAAAAGAGGCTATAATTACCAATTCAACCAGGACCACAGCTATAAAGTGAGATAGGAGAATCTCTAATCAGGGTACATACCTGCTACACTAACTCTTCTCAGACTCATGGTCCTTAAGACTCCTCAGGAAGGGGACAGATAAGCCAGTATCTTTGTATGAAGGCATGGCAGCAGCAAGGCCTTCCCTGAGGATGGTCCCTGAGGTGGTTCCTGAGGATCACAGAAGCCTAGACCTTGAGCTTCTTAATTGCATTCTGGCTGCTTACCGTATCTGCTAATGGATGTCCGAGAGATGCTGGCAGAGGCAGGGATGTTGTAGGAGGAGGTCTGCTTAGGTACCAGAGCCACCACGGATCTGTCTGACACCTAAGGAGGGCACAAAAAGACAACATGGGAGAACTGAGGTGTCTTGAGAAGTTAAGTACTTCTAGGGAGTATGGGGTCAATAGAAGTTCAGAAATATTACAAACAACTATTATTGCCTTTCATATCTCTGGATCACCTGATATATAGCTGGTCTCAACTGAGCATACAAATTCACACACACACACACACACACACACACACACACACACACACACACAGAGAGAGAGAGAGAGAGAGAGAGAGAGAGAGAGAGAGAGAGAGGATTTCAGAAAGTTAGTATGAATGAAAGAATATAAATGATGTCATTAATAAATCTGACATTGATTATACACTTAAACTAATTCTTTTAAGATGAGCTAAATAAAGTATATTGTTAACATTATTTCAACAGTCTGTTTCTATTTTTAATGGGACTAGTGAAAAATTTAGAATGACACACTTTATTTCTATTGGGCAGAAGGGTTAAACTCAGTCTCCCATCAATCTTGTGTTATGGATGACTATTTCCATCTTACAGATGAAAGAATAGAAGCAGGGCTAGGCTAAGTTACTGCTTCAGGGTCTCATCATTATTGTAATAAGGAGCTGATATTTTTCTTCAGACCTGTCATCACCAGAGCACACATTCTCCTCATTCTATTTCCTAATTTGGGATTTTTTTACAAGTCACATTGGTTTGAGCCCCATCTTTTCCTTTGCCACCAATTTTCTCCTGGCTTTTGTTGCATTATGGGTTGGCCACCTTAAATAGTTTCACCAAAAGTGCATCTGCCCTTGGGGAGTTGGGAGAAAGATGGCATAGTGCCCTGTCCTCTGAGAAAATGCCAGGCCTAGCACCTGACAGTTAGGGGAGGGCCAATGAATAAGGAGCCATAGAGAAGACATTTGGGGCCATCTTGATTTAAGATTGCCCTCCATCTAATAAAAACGGAGAATCCCCAGAATTGTGGTGATCCAATTAAACCCCTAACGCAGAGGGAATAAAACAGCTATAATAATGTTATGGGCCATAAAACATTCCTATTAAACCATTTTTTATTTTAACAATTTTTATGAACTTTGTAAGTTTGATTTATAGCTGCACCAGCCATAAAACCATCTTTCTGGGCCTTAAATTGTCAGTTCTTCTCTCCCACCAAAAAAGAATTAAATGTTGAGAAGTCAAACTATAAATGAACATTAGTGCTAACGAGATTCCCTGATAGCCAGCTTTAGTGATGGTGTTTAATTTTACCCTCCCTATAAATCTACAGGAGCCCAGGCAGTTTTTTACCCATTTCTTTGTTAATTAAGATGATTTTCTTCTTCAGGGGCTCTAAAGCCTTTGACTCCAGGGAAGATAGCGAGAGGGCAGAGTAGGTAAAGCTCTTGAGTTCAGAGCCCTGTACAGCCATCATTGTTCCAAGGAGGTGCCAGTGTTCTGCTGGAGAATCTCTGGATTTGCCAGCTATGTGTACCAACAGAACTTAGTCTATGATTGGGGAGGGGTGAGGGGCATCAGCCCTGTCTCTCAAGTGATTGGGGAGGGGTGAGGGGCATTAGCCCTGTCTCTCAAGAATTCTTGCCATCCACAACCTAGAAATGCTACTGTGAAAACCTGGTGAGTGTGGGAGTTTATCCTCCCAGCAAAGACAATGCCATTTAGTATGGTTTGCTGTCATCTTTAAGGAAATTCACAAGGTAATTAATGTCACCAGTTCCAAGCATAGTTACAAAGCTACCTCTCTTAGTGTGTTTGTCTCTGTCTTTGTCTCTCTCTATCTCTTTCTCTCTCTCTGTCTCCCCACTTCACCCCACCCCTGTTTTTTTTTCTCCTTCTTTTTCAGCCAATAGAAACCCATGCTTAAAATAACTGCCTGGATCTGACCTTGGCTCTATCACCACTTACCCGCCTCTGTGGGCCTTGGTTGTCTCATTTGTCACTGGGCATAATAATCATGTCTGGTAATTACTGTTGTGATGATTATTAAAGAAATTAAGACACATAAAGATGGAGTAAAGTACCTAATACCCTGTGAGCACTCAGCATGGGTTGGTACTCATGTTACCATTTTGAATAATAATACCATCTTTATCATCTCTCAAAGGAAGGAAGACTCCCTGCTTCCTCTGTCACTCAGAACTAGGGGATGGGAAGTGCCTTGTACTTCAGTAAAGCTCAGTAAATATTTGACAAATGAATAAATATATAAATGATTAATGACATAGGGAATTGGAAGTGTTTTGTAAGAGGACCACAATAAGAAAGAGGTAGTCTATTCTTATTGGAACACATAGGTTGGGTAATAGAAACAAGCCTTAAGGTATCAAAGATGGATAGAAGTAAAGTTCCTGACCTTCAGGAACAAGATTTGGTGGCACAGATTTGGTCTCTTTTGGGCTTTCTCATTCACCTCTAATTGGTTCATTACATTGTTCTGGATGTACTTACCACATGAAGGTGGTTTTGTATGTGTGTGCTTATATGAAATTAACACATAGTGATTTGATTACTTCTGCTTGTATGTCAGTGCAAATCTTGAGTTTGTACACTTGTTTCTAAATCTTTCAGCTACCTTCATGCCTTTCCCATTATAGGGGTTACCTCCAGCACAGAGATAAATATTTTAAGGTTGGGAGAAATTGGGGATAAAATACACATGTCTATACACCTTCTCTCACTTGAGACTGAGATCCAGGTGTAGCATGGGGATGCACAGGGAAGAGTGCTTTGGGGTATCCCCAGTACTCCCAGCTTTTTTTTTGTGTTTCAAGGCACTTGGTCAGCTTCAGGGTTTCCCAGTGGCTGGTTATTGGTAACTCAGCCTAGTCTGTCAGCCTCTCTGCTTGCCTCTCTTTGTAAATCAGACACATAGGAGGATATCATTAATCACAGTCCCACGTGTCTTACAGCCTGAGGCACTTCCTCTGGTTAGCTTAATTTTGCTCAGTGTCTCTCATTTCCAGTTTCTATTTTAGTGCTTCTCCTGAATCCCAATTTGTCTATCTGTGCTTAATCTTACAGAGATCCCTAAGCTATGAGTGGTTCCCATGGGATGAAATCAGGGTGGGGCGGATGCTTATATTCTTGTGTTGAGATTTTTATGACTGTTCATTCCATGTGTCTGTCAGTATTACATAAATATTCCTTGTTACCTTCTATGTTGAATTTGATCTACACACCTGCTGAGCCACTCCATGCAGGTAAAAAGTAAGAGCTCTTAATTTTTTCCAGTTACTGTGGATTTTAAGGGCTGAAGACAAGTCTTTGCCTATTCTGCTACAAGTCTGAGAGCCAATGGCATTATTAAGAAGCCAGATCAGTGAGCACAAGGCACCTTTCTGGAGCTGTCCGGGTATAGGATTTTGCAGTTTGTTGTTCCTTGTGTAGCTGTAGAGATACACAGGAGAGGATTGCCAAGGCAGTCTTAGAGCCCATGTTTTATAAGTTCCCTCAATTAATCTATTGGACAGTCAAAGCTAAGCATTACTCTTTCAGACCCAGGGAAGAAGAAAGTGGAGAGAGGAAAGTATGCTGGCTCTTGATGCTTTCTAACAGAGAAAAGAGGACATTCTTGAGGATGAAGGACACAGTCCTTCACACACTCCCATGGGTCTTGTAGACTGAAGCACTTCCTCTGGTTGGCTTAATTTTCCTTAGTTGTTCTCATTTCCAGTTCCTGTTTTGGTGTTTCTTCTGAATCCCAATCTGTTTACGTGTGCTTAATCTTACATAGACCCCTAAGCTATGAGTGGTTTCCACAGGATGAAAGCAGGGGGAGGTGGATGCTCCCTTACCTGGTAATGCATCAGTGTGTTAAGCCGCTTCCAGTCACCCTCTATCTTGGTGGTAATGTCTTCGTCCTGCAACACCACTCTGGCAATACGGCCTTGGCGCCACTCTGGGTGGAAAGAATAGTATGGGTAGCCGTGAGAGGGTAAAAGCCGACAGGATCACTCAGTCTGTGTGTCCTCTAGAGATTTAGGAACTTTGTCTCCATTGGCTGATGTCAGTAGCAGAGGGCAAGGGTTGGGGAAGGGGGCAAGACAAATGTGGAAGAGTCTCATATCTGAGGGGACAAAGCCTAGGGGGGAAAGTGCTTCCCATTGCCTTAGCCTGGCCAGGATCTAGTCATGCTCTTGTGGGGGCTGTGTGCCAGGCAGAACTTCATATCCCTTTTCCCTAGCTATCTCATGGCCTGATAGCTGTTTTTGAAGCCATGCTCCCCTCTTGCCCTCCTAGTCCAGTGCCAGCCTTCCTACCCAGGTCCATGTCCACAGCCCTTGGCCGCTGGGAGTAGGGAACATTCTTATATACGGCATCGAGGATCTTCTCCTTGACTTGAGTGATGGTGTCACAGTTTAGTACCTTCACTGGTATCTCTGGGCTATTCTCATTGTCAGGGTTGACGCAGTTCAGGATCTGTAAGTAGGGGACCAAGAGTGAGATGGACATACTGGGGAAGTGTGGGAAGAAGCTGAGGCCTCAGAACCATTTTCCAAGGTTTGTTCTCCTAATGAGAAGAATGTGGCTCTCTATCTGAGACTGGTTTCTTCCTCTTCTTCCTGCCATTTACTGTAAGAGCTGAAGCCAAGTTGTTAATCCTTCCTCAAAAAAAAAGGTAATCTACTTCTTAGATGGGTTGAGGGAAGGTAAGCTTAGTGTGAGGCACTTGAAAGGCTCAAGATAGATCCATTGGTGTCAAGTGCTGGCCTTACTTGTCCTCAAAGCTTCTACACTGGAGATCAGCACACTTCTTCCTTTCCTTGCTGATTTTGCAGTCCCTAATGGTGAGTGAACTTGTTTTCCCTCAGTGTCATCTTGGGTAAATTGAGGCACAGGCAGCTCTTTTGGCTCATCAGATAAGGGGAAATCTGCCTTCCTTTTTATATACCCAGATTGGTCCCTAAGTCTCTTTTTGATAAATGACTTCATTGTCTAGAAGGTAAAGAAGAGACAGTCACGGGTGGTACCGGGCTCTTGGTCTCCTTACCAGAGTCTTATACTCGATCTGCTGCCGGATGAGCTTGTCTTCACTCAAGGAGTATCGGGCCTCACCAGTGATAGCGTCAATGGGGCCTTTCTCCATCTGCTGCTTGATTGCACAGTATAGCATGAAGAGTGGTTCCCCAGCACACTCCTGCGGGCATATCAGGTCAGAGAATATGGATCTTGCCTGGCTCTTCCAGACTGCCGCGAAGGGCGGGGGGGGGGGGGGGGAGCCCAGGCCTGTTTTGCTTGGGAGCAGCCATGCCAAGGAATCCCCTTATCTGAAGAACAGGTCCCCATGCTGCTTCCAAGGTCAGGGTGTGTGATTCACTCTAGCCCTGGTCACTCCCTCTTACCTTCAGGAACTTGTGTAGAAGAAAAGCAAACCAGTTGGTCAGCATCTTCTCGGCCACAGACTCAGTCCTGGAGAAGGCAGAGGGGCCAGTTACACAGGTGACTGGTGGTGTACCTAGGCTTATCATGTGTGTGTAAGAGAACATAGGGTTAAGACTGGACCCTAGCCACCCAACCAAACTCCACAATAATTGGAAGTGACTGGCCAGGAATGAGCTCTTTCCTATACTTAATGGGAAATTGCCTGGGAGGTTGCTCCCCAAGATTTAATTTTCCGAGAGTCTAGAAAGTCAAGACATTTCATTTTTGTTGCTCTGTGGTACTACAAACTGTTGGTGACATCTGATGTGGGCTGCAGAAAATGCTTATCCCACAGGCTGTAAAGGACTAGTTCCTTACTCCCTCAGGTCTCCTGGTGATGAAGAGAATGTGCCTGGTCCTCTGTGGTTTCTGCAACTCAAGTACTCCGTAGTATATGCCAGGTACCCGCCTCTCCAAACATAGATTGCCACATGTTCAAATCCAGACTATATTATTTACTGACTATATAACTCTGGGTAAGTCAAAGTCATAATTAATTCACACTTTCAACTATTAAAGGTGAATTGGTTAATACATTTAAAATGTGGAAGATAACACCTGCCCCATGGTAAAACACTAGGTAAATAAGAATGACTAGGCCTGTGATTCATATGTTCTCTAGGCTTTTAGGTGGAGAGCAGTGTTTAAGAGTTTAGCCAACAGTGGGATCCGTTTCTGTAAGCACCACCTCCTTCCCCTCCCCCAACCCAGGCTGCAGTTATGGGAACTTGGGAAGAAACAAAGCAAAGCACTGTGACAGACCTTGTTGATGGGGATGTGAAGGGGTATTTTAACTCCCTGCACGTGATGCAAATTATACCCTCTGACTGAAGTAAAAGCCAGGGCTGCTTAGCAATAAGGACTGGGAGAGAGTGACAAAGGCAGAAGAGATTGCAGCTTTCTCTCTGGGCCCTCCCAGCACCCACTTCCAGCATTGTGTTTGAGATTAGCTCTAATTTAAACACAACTACTCTTAATGAGAGCTTTCAGTGCTCATACTGGCAGGATGGGGCCTTAAAGCTTATAAAACAAAGCCACCCCTTGTGTGACCTGAAAACACAAGACCAGTGAGCAAAGGTACAGGAAGAACCTGAGTGGAGGTGACAGACTCAATTCCTGCTGCTTAGACCCCTGGATTTGTGCTGGGCTCATTATGGCCTCAGCTGAGGGTAGGTGCAGGAAGAGATACAGGGTCTCTAAAATCTATGCCCTGCCAGAAAAGTGGCAACTGAGTTAGGGATATATGCTAGTAATTCCAGGCTAGGAAGCTGGCCCCAAATCTGCTCCTAATCTCTGCCCCAGCATGACTATCAGATCTAAGCATGACGATGGGAAATTGTTTGCCTGTACTATCCAATATGGTAGCCACAAGCACAGGGTATTTGGACACTAGGATTGTGACTGGTGAGATGGAGAGAGTGAAGTGTATGATTTATTTTAGTCAACAGTGGCGCCATGCTCAGGCACACAGGTCTGGAAGCAGAGACAGATATTCCTCTTATCTCATTTATGAGGAAACCAAACCACAAAAAGGCAGCACTCATGGTGTGAGGTCACAGAGACAAGTGGACTGGGGTTCAGGCCGAGTCCCAAGACAGGCCATGTACTTGGGTTGGGAGTCACCTGGTTTCCCAAGACCAGCAAAAGATCACACTCCATACTGGGCTGGTATAAGAACACAAGCAACCCTTCATGCAAGCCATTTCCAGGGGTTGAGGATAACGGGAGTTTAAGGTCTATAACTTAAAACTGCCTTTCCCGTGCTGTGGGTCAGACCTGCGGAGAAGAAGCTTGGGGTGGTTCTTGTTTTCCAGGTTCTTGTCAATGAGGTCAGAGAGGAGCTGCTTGAGGACGTCAGTGGCATATTCCAGGCGACCCTGAAGGCCTGTCATGATGAGAGAGGCCACGTTCCCCCGGTCTCGCATGGAGAAGCTTCGCTGTAGTTCCAGTGTTCGGATGAAGGTCAGCAAGAACACCTTGTTGTTGATAAGCTGGGCGAAGAGTTTCAGGGCTTTCTCCACGTGCTGCTGTCCATTTCCCTGCACCTGGGGTATGCAGGATGACCTTCAGGGGACAGGCTCTGGATGTCCATCCAGGCCCTTAGGACATGATGGTGATGATACCTGCTCTAGGACCCTCTTCGTGAGGGCTGTAGCCATTTTATCCCCCAACTCTGTTTTGGGGGTTGTTCTGTGAAGGGTATAGTCTTCTGGATCCCCTCTATTTGTCTGGGTGGTGAGGTTCTGAACAGCACTGGCAACAAATCTATCTTATTTCCCAAGGACCCAACAGAAGATAATCTATCAGCTTATTAATTTTCCCTATAATTTCCTCTGCCCTGACTCATTCTCTTGAATAAACAAACCAACAAATGTACAAACAAGCCTCTAGTCATTATTTTTAAGTCTATCACAAGCTACTGTTCCCCACCCTCCCCATCTCCCTATTTTTAAAGCATTTATAAACTATTGGCTCTTTCCCTTCATAACCCTATCCTGCCCCCTGGACTTCCTGGGAACCCCCAGCCTGCATCATTAGAAGACAGGCAGTACCTCCAACTCCCGTAGAACAGGGTGGTCCTCAATGCCTGGGAACAGGACTCTCATGGCATAGGTACGGTAGTCCAGGTAAGGGATTCCTGATCGATCCAAGTCACTGGTTAGCTCATTGATGTCTGTCTGAAGCTCCGCAAAAGCTGTGAGAGTGAGTGAAGACAGGGGAGCTTAGAAGGAGTTAAAGTTAGGGGAGAGGGGAGAGAGGAGAGGGAAAAGATTATCTGAAGAAGGAAGCTGGTAGAAAGAGGCAGTAGGTTAGAGTGTAATGTGGAAGGTGCCCTAGGTTTTTGTCATAGGTTGTTTACTACAGGACTTTAAGGATCTCCTAAGGCATGGTCCCCAACTTGAAGCTATTAGAAGTGGTGGGAACTTGAAGAGATGGAACCTGGGGTAGAGAGATCTTAGGGATGTGCTTTAAGGGGGTTGTGAGACTCTGGGTATCCCTCTTTGACTTTTTGCTTGGCTACACACTTTAACCACCATGTGCACTTTGTGTCTGCAACATGTGTACCTTTGGAAGCCAGAGGATACGCTCAGGTGACATCTTCAGAAACACCTCCTCAGGGACAGGTTCTCATTAGCTTAGAGTTCACAAATTAGGTTAAGGTGGATGGCCAATGAGCTGAGAACCTTCTGTCTCTGCTTTCTCTGTGCTGGAATTGTAAGCCCGTGCCACAATTCCTGGCTGTTTTGTTGTTGTTTGTTTTGTTTTGTTTTGTTGTTTGTTTTTATGTAGGTTGTAGGGATCAACCTCAGGTCCTCATGAATGTAACTGAGCTATCTCCAAGCTCCTCTCCTCTCTTTACTCGGTGATTACCTCAGGGACTTGTTATAGTAAATGGAATGTGAGTAGCAAACTGTGATGAGAAGATAGGGACTTTTTATGTCTTCTACATCTATCTCTCTCT
>JADRCD010222933.1:0-33954 GCA_019843815.1 Montemys delectorum
TTTTTTTTTTTTTTTATCTTTCTGAGGTAGGTGGCCTAATTTAAGATTTTACCTTCTACAGACAGGCTAATGAAACAGGAGCCCTGGAAATAAACAGGCAAAGGTGTAGCCACCTCATTTTTGGCAAAGGTGTCAAAAGCATCCAGTGGGGGAAAAAGACAAATAATTCTAACAAAACTGGACATCCATCTGTGAAAGAGTAAAATTCGGTTCATTGTCTTTCACCCCATGCAAAGGTTACTTCAGAGTAGATCAGACTGGAAATACTGGAATTGCTAGAGGAAACCTAAGAAATACATGTTAGGCTATAGGTAAAGACAAGAACTTTCTAAGCAAAGCTCCAGTGACTCAGGAAATAGCCTCAGGGACTACATGCAATTTAAAAGCCTACACACAGCAAAAGAAAGTATGAGTGGAGTGGACAGGTAGTCCACAGAGTGGGAGAAAAGCTCTGCCACTTGTACTTCACATGTGGGGCTAATAGCTTGATTTTTTTTTTTAACTTGCCATTCTTCAGTGGCCTGTCTTGGCTAAGAATGCCCAGCAAGAAGAAGGAACACTGGAGAGCCATTTGCAGTGGTGCTGCTTGCCACTTATTTTCTTTATGACTGTCACCTTTTCTGTGAGAACATCCCATGTGTTCCCACCTCCGGGAACCCTCCTTCCTCTGGGAGTAACCATCTTGCTCTTCTTCTCCCTTAATTTCCTGGCCTCGACCACACAAGATTTTCCTTGTTTTGTTTTACTGCTTGTATTGTTTAGAGCATGTTTTTTGATATACTTTTAGAAAATAATTTCAATATCTAAAATTTGCAGAAGTCAAAATTTGTACCATATACTGTTAAGCCAGATGGTTTAACATTTTATCCCACTTTGTGTTGTCAGTTACTCCACCTGCTCTGTGTGTGTGTGTGTGTGTGTGTGTGTGTGTGTGTGTGTGTGAGGAATGAAACCCAGGACTTCGTGCATGCTGGGTTATAATCACTCTATCACTGACCAGCATTCCCAGTCTTTAAATGTGTTTTGTTTGTTTATTTGTGTTCTGAACTATTTGGAGGTAAGTTACTCTATATCCTTTTATACTAAATACTTCATATATTTCCTAAGACTAGTGACCAGATGTCGTTTCTGATAGCTGGTGCTTTTTTAGGCAAGAGGCTCCCTCCATCCCATTTGTTCATTGTAAGGCAGTGTGCTGATGAGACTGTGGACTCCAGGGCTGCCTCTTCTCTCTGCCTTCTTTCCCCATGGAACAACCTGGCACCCTAGAAGGGTGTATAATAAGTAGGAAAGTCGATCGTGACCCTTGAAAAAGAGATGCAGGCGCCCCATTCTGGACCACCACAGCCCAAGTGGTGGATATACAAGTGCTTTGGATATAAATGACAATGTATTTTTCACTGGCTACAAAAGACAGTCTGCCCCTGGGCTCCAAATATGGCCGTCCTGTAGAAGGGGTCTGAGCATCTGTTCCCAGGTACTTAAGCATTTCAAGGAATGAGAGAACTGATTTACCTCCTGTCTCTCCCTGTGGCTGGTTTAGAATGCTAGAACATTTATAGTGTAAATTGAACTGTGCTATTTTTTGTATCTCTGAGGTTATTGGTTATTTCATTTGGCTCATCGGGGTTTAAAGGAAGCTCATGGGGTCTGGGAGTCAGGATACATGATTTTGAGTTCCCTTCTACGTCAGCTGCGTGATGGGCGGCCTCTGCCGCGTGGCTTTTCCAGACTGTTTCTTTAGACTGAGGTAGAGTGTATGGATGTCTCCTCAACTGCAGTCTAGCAATTTACATATGAAAGGAGTATAGATGGGAGCTATATGCACAGGACCCAAGGGACTTAGTCAGTCGTGTGGCTGTGGCCAACTAGGAAGATGGAGATCTTGTAAAGGGGACCCAGAGTGTTGGGAGGGAAGTTGGGAAGGCTGCAGGAGTGTCTTTTTGATGTTTTGAAATCATGAGCCTATTTTGACTTAGACATTGGAGAGTTCATGGGAGCTTGGTCTCTCCAGGGTTTGCCATCCCCCTGTGCAGCACTGTCCTTTTCATGTGTTGTTGCTGATGGCACAGACAGGAAATACCTCTCTAAAAGTGGTTGCTCGATACATAAATGTGTCTTTCTCTCATTTGTTTCCCACCTGCTTTTCGAGCCCTTTTCTTGGACAGGTAAGATCCCCCACTTTCTTGTGGATGACATATCTTCCCAGATGCCCCCCCCCCCCCCGCTTGAGTACGTGCATGTTCTGGGAGTGCTGTTGGGAGGTCCTCCCTGCTGGGATCCAACCACATCTCATCTCCTCACCCTTGCTCTCTCAGTCACGAGGCTGTAGTCCTGAGGCTGAAAGGACAGAGTGTGAGAGGCTCATCAGCAGGAAAGAGGCTTACCGTGGGGACGACAGAGGCCAACTTTGCAGAGAAGACAAGATTTTTCTAGCCTGACCTCACAAGCCCTTGCAAGCACTGCCACAGAGAAGGCTTCTGTGCCTTCTGAGGCTGTTTTCGCAAGTCTGGAGGCAGTCTGGGTGATGGCCTTGTCCTATCGGTCATCATTGAGATATGGATAAGAATTCCCACAAGGGCTGGAGAGATGGCTCAGTGGTTAAGAGCACTGACTGCTCTTCCAGAGGTCCTGAGTTCAATTCCCAGCAACCACACGGTGGCTCACAACCATCTCTTAATGAGATCTGATACCCTCTTCTGGTGTGTCTGAACATAGCCACAATGTACTCACATACATAAATAAATCTGGTTTTTTTTTTTCTTTTTTAAAAAAAATTCCCTCCCTGCTAACCTGCAGGTGCAATGCAAAACTCTAGTTCAACAGCTTGGGTAAGTTTGTGAAATGAACTAACAGTCACCTACAATGAACCATCATTGTAGAAAGGTGCCCGAGGAACCAGAACATCCTTGAGTCTTTGTTTACCAGGGAGGCTGAGAAGCAATAGCTTGAAATGTAGTAGGATTTACAAACACAGCCCCAGAGAACAAGGGGAAGGGAAGCAGCCTGAAACCATGGGGAAACTAGTGACAGGATAAAAAAAAAAATTCCCATAAACATCAAATTTGGCTAACCTGATTTTTATTAAATGTTTATTCTTATGCAAGACCCTAAGCTAGGACTTTGTAGTTGATAAAAGTACTCTAAGGGTCTATAGCCCTTTCTCAGGGCTTGCCATTCTGTTGTATAAACAAGGTATATTTTCAGAAATTTTGAGGTAATGATAAAGAAAGCACATAGCAGACTCACCTTAAATTCCTGAGCAATTTAGAGCCCTTTGTAGAGCATATGACAAGAAGTAGAGAAGTAGTACAGGAAACTCAAATTAGGCATCATCTAAGTTGTTTGTTAAGGATGTTCTTTGAATGGAATAGATGCTCCTCATTTACTCATCACTTTGATGGGCAGTTTCTGTTTCCACTTTTAAAGATGAGTGTGCTTGCTCTGAAAATATGAAGAAACCACCAGAGAAATATGAGGTCGAGCAAGCAGTAAGAGAACTTCCTCCTCCTCACACACACCCACGGGGGCCTTGCAGACCCTTCCTTTCTGTCCCTTGCACTTTCTGGATGCAGAGGGATGGTAAAGATCATTTCCGAATCACCTCTGCTAGCTGGCAGAGTGTACAAGTAAAGACAATGAGAAGGATGTTGGACTATGATAGGAAATTATGTCAGAGTGGATGACGTGGTGTGAGACACACGCTTATGAACGTGGTCAGTAGCAGCTGTGGGGTAGGCCAAAGCGCTCTGTCACTGTGATAGGTGCATGTCTGGAGTTCCAGCAGCTTGGGGCTTGTCCCCAGTTCCCTGGCATATCTCTGTCACCAGACAGTAGTTCCACCCCAGGAGACCTGAGGAGCTACCAGCCCATATGTCATGGAGGAAATGTGCCTATGGAGCAGTGTGAAGATCAGGGAGGTTATCCCTGCTCTTTTTGACATGTCTTTCTCCATGCTCCCCAGGGACCCTTCAAATACAAGTTGTCTAGGCATTTGACCCAGTTGGGATCTCTCAACTCAAGTCACAGAAGAGGAAGCATCCCCCTGGCCTGGAACTCAGTAGTATGTACAGTTCAAGTGAGACTGAACATAAGGACTTAGCCTCAGGCAATCTTGAGACAGCCCCTTAGCAGACATATTAACTGAGAGAGCCCAGGGACAAATAGACAACAAAGCTAGGACAATGGCCACAGACAACTCAGCTTCGAAGCCTCGATACTTTGATAACCTAGATGAGTTTTTCAGAGAGAATACAGATGCCCAGGAGTCTGTGTTTTAGTTAGAGTTACTGATGTTGTGATAAAATGCCATGACCAAAGCAAGTTGGGGAGGAAAGAGTTTATTGGCTTATGCTTCTACATCCATAGATTTCAATGAAGGAAGGTAGGACAGAAACTCAAAACAGTGTGGGAACCTGGAGGCAGGAGCTTATACAGAAGTCATGGAGGAGTGCTGCTTACTGGTGGCACCCCATGGCTTGCTCAGCCTGTTTCCTTATAGAGCCCAGGACCACCAGCCCAGGGATGGTACCATCCATCTGTCAACAATTAAGAAAAATGCTCTACAGCCTTGCTTACAACCCTATCCTATAGAGACATTTTCTTAATGGAGACTCCTTTTCTAGCCTGTATCAAGTTGACATAAAGTTATCCAGCACACAGTGTGTGAGCAACACGGCACAGAGCCTGGAGCTCCAGACATTTCAGCAACAGTCCTCAGGCCCACCATCTTGCCCCTCATAATCCCAAGTGAATCTGGACAGTTCGGTTGAGGTACTCATTGAGTACCTGCTGTGTGTAGCCCCAAGCTTGGTGTCGAAGGTAGAAATACAAAGATGCATGAAGTGTGGCCTCAGCCTTGGGAACGTTTCCCTCCCAGTAAGCTAACACTCAAACTAAACTGTTCAAGCCATACACAGGCCCCAAGAGGGCGAGCTTCCATCGCTATCCCATGACCCAAGTAGAGGAAAGAGTCCTCAATGCTGGGTCAGAAGACCTGAGTTCTAATTCCAGCCAAACAGTAACTGGTATTGTAATGTAAGGCCCACAGTTGCTACTCTGAGCCTCTCTCTAGCCGAATGAGCTCCTTCACTAGGCTCTCATGGGGAGCAAGTGAGCATGGGTTTGTCAGGACATTTGTGCTTCACCAACAGCAAGTTCCTGCCCTTGTGCCACACACTGGGTCTGACTGACTGTCTAGCCTCTGTGTCCACGGGCTTTTACCTATTCTCCCAAGTTCCACTGAGGAGCTTCTGGCTCATATCCCTTGAGGGAATATGTAACCCATGAGGCTTTCCGTAGGCAGTGTCCTACCCAGAATCCTTATCCGCCAATCCATTCCTGCAGCAGCCCCTGGTCCTGGTGCCTGAGACGGAGACCACAGACAGCATGTACTCACAGCAGGGTTGGCATGTCACATGTCATGCTTCGTCCCCTTTCTCTCTCTGCTTCAAAGGGCCTGGTGACCCCAAGGCCAAAGAGGTCAAGCCATACGTCGAAGAGGCTAGCTTAAAAGGAATGTGCTTGACTTTTCGTGACTGGAGTCATTCACTGATTAACCTGGGTCGGGAGTAAGTGGAATGTTTGGTCTCATGTTCTATTACCAAAAAAAAAAAAAACCTGGAAAGTTTACAAGCACTTTTACTGGAAGCTTCTAGAAGCTTTGGTGTATATTGCAAAACCAGGAAAGCTGAGTGACAAAGTCCAGGGTCCTTTTCCCTTCCACTTACATGTCTCTCTCTCTCTCTCTCTCTCTCTCTCTCTCTCTCTCTCTCTCTCTCTCTCTCTCTCTTCTTTTCTTTGTCCATAGTCGATCACAGCATGTTTGAGAATTTGAACACAACCCTCACTCCAAAGCTCCAAGCCAGCCATTCCTTCCCCCACCTGTCCAGACCTGGGGCCCCAGGCTCCATCGCCCCCGGATCTGGAGAGTCAGGAGGACCAGGACTGAGGGTGGGCAGCAGCCAGCACCTTAGGAATCTGGGCAAAGCTGTGGGGGCCAAGGTCAATGACCTCCTGCGAAGAAAGGAGATTTCAAGTTTGGGCAGTGTGGGTGTGATGGAGATTAATAAGACTGCTGGAGCCCAGCTGCCTGGTGGGGAAGATGCAGCTTGTGGACCCTGGCTGGAGGATGAGAGGTGAGTCTTCTTGACCCCACCCCCCACACATACCCCTATTATCCCAGTTGTAGAGGTAGGAACGTGGATGAAACCACAGTGCGTACAGGAGAGATCAGACCTGAGGAAGTAGTGAATATTTGTCAAGAAAAACAGGGATAGGCTCGTGTTCATGAGAGCCCACTTCAGCCTTCATGACCAGAGATGCACTTCCTGCCTGGGTACTGTGCCTTTCACACTGTAGCCCAGGCTAGCCTGGAACTCACAGTCATGGCAACTCTCCTGCCACAGCTTCCCTGGGATAGTAGATGTGAGCCACCATGCCCTGATTTAGGTGTATTTTCATTTGCAGGTGACCCAAGTTCAGAAAGTTACTATTTGGAACTGAGTTTGAACCCTGCTATTAACTCAGAAACTCTCCGTATGAGCTCTGTCGCCAGCCGTTCCTCGTAACTGCTGCCATGGACTGAGTGCCTGATAGGGAGGGAGAAGCCTGATGTAGCTCCTTCTGTTTCCATCCCACAGCTCCTTCCTGGGCCTTAACTCCAAGCCCTATGTCTATGAGCTTGTGTGCCCTTTATTGGGACCAAGTACTTGGGTTCTGAGATGACTCAGCTCTCAGAGGCAACACTTTGAGCCACTGTGAGCACTGAATGAAGAGAGAGCAGCCCCATAGCTAAAGGGGCTATTGTTGGGCTGAAGTTGCTAAGATCTATACCCTAAACTCAGAATAAGCCCTCAACGGAGAAAGTGCTTGCTGGAGTGTGGGATGTAGTTGAAGGGACAGTTGGAGCAGAGAATGGAAAATGTTTGTAGATTGGTGTGCAGCGATCCATAAAGCCTGAGTATTTATTGTCATGGACTTTCAGGTCAGTCCAAGAAGCCTTCCCTCTGCTGGATCCTCCACCTCCTATAACCCGGAAGCGAACTCCTCGGGCCCTGAAGACCACCCAGGACATGCTGATTTCATCGCAGCCCGTCCTAAGCAATCTAGAATATGGGACAGAACTGTCACCAGGGCAGGCTCAGGACTCTCCACCCACTGCTCAGCCTGTCTCTGCAGACACTTCACGGCCGGAGTCTACCATTGAAATGGGAGAGAAGGGAGAGGCTCTGCCAAATGGTGAGGTGTCCCTGTTGGTACCTGACCTAATACACAAGAACACCCAGGAGGACTCCAAGTTAAAGGCAACTGAGGGCAGGAAATCCTCCTCCCCTGACCCTATTGAGAGAAATGGCCTCAAACTCAGCTTGAGCCCCATCAGTCTGGCTGAGTCCTGGGAGCTCAGCAGCCCACCTCTGCAGGCACGGACTTCCAGCCTTGACAATGAGGGCCTTCACCCAGACCTGCTGTCCTTTGAGTAGAATCTCTGGTCTTGCCTGCTGAGCATCCTCTTCACGTTGTCATCCACTGCACACAGGTCCACTGTCCTAACTCTGCCATGCCCTCATCTGCCTCATTGGAAGGCACAGCCGAGCTCACTCTCCACCAGACGTGTTGTGGGACCAGATGGCCACACGCGTAGTCCCAGTTAAGGAGTCTACAGAATGGCAAAGGGACTCGGTGGCATCTCATCCTGCTCCTCTGCTGGCTGCTTTGGCTGCCGGAACTCATCCTCCTTCAGGCTTGTCCCAGCTTCCTTCTGACTCACGGGGCCACAAGCCCAAGAGGATGGATCTAGCAGGAATGTTCTTTGCCTGTCTGTTCAGATTCATATGCTGTCTATCTTTTGACCTCCCCACCGCCACCAATCCCCGATTCTGTCCCTTTCTTCCATACTGGTCCAGGGCCTCCCTGCCTTGAAGGGAACACAGCTAGGGGAGAATGGTAGGTTTTGGCTTGATGATGGGACCTGGCCTGGAAAGCTGTACCTTTACTACAATCCTAGCCACCATCTATCCTCTACTTCTGGCCGGATGTCAGAGGAGGTGCTTCCAAGGCTTAAGGCCTTGAGAGCTTCCTCAGAGGTTGAGCCTTGTCACCAAGGGTTCCCAGGGTTTCTCATCCAGTTAGGTGTGCCCCTACCTGTCTTGCACTTGGGAACGATGGTACGGGCAACCTTGCTGGGGTTCCTTGCTATATGTGTGTGTACACAGGAGTAGGCAGATCCCTGCAGAAGCAGCAGAGAGTGTTTTTCTGATGTTCAGAGAGGAGAGTGTGGGAGCACGGAATGGTCCTGCAAGAGCAGAGATCACAGGGAAGAGAACAGTGAGGACTGAGAAGGGCATTGCCAAGGGTCAGAGCAGCTTTTCAGGCCACTCCACACCAAGAATGAGGCAGTGCCAGGATCTGGGAGCAGTATGTGTGAGAGCCAGGATGGAGCATGTGAGAGACTGGAATGTGGCGAGGACTGTGGAGGCAAAGCAGTTGTCTTTAGTGACGGTGCTTCCTTGTGCTTGTGCTGAAGTTGCCTGAATTCCTGCAGTACCAGAGATACCTCGAGTCTCTGTCTTTTATTCAGGTAATGGTGATCCTCCTCTGCTTCTGCCGGGGTCTGTGTAAGGACCCAACGAGACTTAACCAACCGTTTACTGGTTCCTGCCTTCCAGGTTAACTTGCTTTGTATCCCTCTCTTCCTTTAGGGGCCCTATCATGCTGTCTTCCTGTGGCCAGGAGACTGTAGTGATCCCAGCCACAAGGACCTTTGTAGCCAGAAGAGGAATCCCTATTCTTGAACAAGGAGGCCAGAGCTCCTCCCCCCCACATACACACCAATGGAGGCTGGGGGTAGTGCATCCAGCCAGGGCGGGGCCTTGCAGCAGTCCTCTCGCCCTGCTTCCTGTGATCGTCCCATTTCTGCTTGCTTGGCTTTCCATCTGTGACATTGGGGTACACAGGTCTGTCTTCCCAGTTCAGCATCACCAGTATGCTGCCCTCCTCCCAACCAGCAGACATCTGAGCTAACTCCTTCAGCTGGATCCCTAGGATAGAGGTTTCCCTCTCATATTCCTGCATAAGCAGCTGCATGGCTTCAGCCATCTCTGCCCTCTGACCCTTTTCTCTCGACCCATCTTCCAGTGCCACAGAAAGTAAGGCTTCATCTCGTGTTCCCTGCAAACCCCCGTCTCTTCCTCTCAGATGAGAATCCATGCAGCCAGGCATCTGAAGGCTCTGGAATATATAGGACTGTTAGTACATATGTAGCACATGTGCCTGCTCCAAGAACATCCTAGGGATGTGGCATTTGATCCTGAAGTCAGAGAATTCCTTAGGACTAGCATTTGAGGACCTATAGGTTTTCCCACAATGATGTAGGATCTTACCCAAAACAGGCTCTAGGGTGGAAAGTCTAAGCATTCACCAGAGAGCAGGTCCATTGTTATCTGAGCTCTCCATATCAAAATCTTGATTTGCTCCTCTGACAGGAAGCTCCCAGGTAGCTACTCTCTGGGACTTCTCCTCCCCAGAGACTAGGTAATATGGTTGCCTAAGACCAACAGCATGAGGCTTGGCTTGCTCAAGTATCCAGGATACTGCTAGAGCCCAGGCCCTCAGGCCCAGGGTTAGCCAAGAGATCCTACCATTGTCCCAAGAGCCCTAAAGAGGAATCTTCTGAGTACTTCAACCTTAATGCTTGATGTTGGATTAGGTGTCATGGATGCCTGCAGCAACTGCTAGGATCCTGGCCATCTCTCTGCTACAGGTGTGATGCTGCTACCTCAGGAGGCCCTCCGAGACTAAGCCTTGTTTTAGATGCTGCAGATACTGCCTGGTGCTAAGGGGCTAAGTGTTTCCCAGCAGCAACAAATCCTCCTGAGGGCTTCCACTCACATCAGTTCTTCCAGCGAGTGACCTCATCAGGCTCACTGACCATCTCAACAGTGTGGACTGCAGCATATCAGCCTTCACAGTGAAGCCAGATCTTCTAGGGGTTTGGGTACTTTGGATACTTTGATCTGCATGGCCCAGGGCCAGGCTAACAGGGAGGAATGAAGGGTCTAACTTCACTGTCTGTTTAAAGAAGCTGGGGTATTGGAGCTCTTTTCTCTCCACTGCTTTCCAGCCCTATTTGTAGAACCCTATTCAACCCATAGCTATACTTTGATAGATGACAAAGTGAGCTTCCGGAAACATGGAAAGAAGGTGTCCCCACCCTAGTCCCAGCCCACACTTCTCTCTAGAAATGTATCTGTGAATGTTCTGGGAGATATGAAGACATGTGTTTTAATCCATCATCTTTTAAAGAACAAGTTTGGCCCCTGTTGGAAAGAACAAGATTATAGTTCTATTCTGAGTATTTTTTAGAGAGTTCATATTTATATTTTTAGAGATTTTTTTCTTGTAGAAGGAAATTGCATAATAAAATGATAAATGTGTCTTGCTGGCTTGTCTTTTTCCTTCCTGAATGGTGGAGAATTCTAGAATCCTGGGTTCCTAAAGGATATCTGGGTGGGTGGAGATCCATGATATCTTGCTTTGCAATCTGGTAAGACTGAGGAATGAGGGAGCTGGAAGAGGTAAGGAAGAGGGGTTCTACAAACAAACGCCAACTTGAGACATGTAGAGTAATGAGGACAAGTCAGGATGGACCATCTTTTATATGACTGATTGACTGCTGTAAGGGTCTCCGTATGTGACTGTTACTATAGCATCAGCATGATGTGGACATGTCCAGCTATCCTTGGGGGAAATCAGTAAGGAAACACAATGCCCATTGGCTCCTCCTTGAAGATCTTACCCTAGAGTCCATAGCCCACTTCCACCATAAATGAACAGAACAACATGCTCATGTGTACATTCTTCCCCACCGGGACCAGAGCAGCTCCCTCGCAGGGAGTTAGCATCAACAGCTATCAGCACAATACTCAAAGCTGTTGACTTTGGGGAAATTGCTTCCATGGATGCTTTCAACTGCTATAGCCCTTGATGTCATTTACTGAGAGAATGCAGCTTAAATAAGAGCTGGTGAAGAGTCCCTTTGCCATTACTGTTGTCAGATCTCAAGATCCAGCAGAGTGGTGACCTAGAGCAGTGGTTCTCAGCTTAGGAGTCACAACCCCTATGGGTCAAACAACTGTTTCATAAGGGTCACCTAAGACCATCAGAAAATACACATATTTATATTATGATTCATAACTAGCAAAATTACAGTTACGAAGTAGCAACGAAAATAATTTTATGGCTGGGAGGTCACCACAAACAGGAACTGTGTTAAAGGCGTTTGGAAAGCCGAGAGCCAGTGCTCTAGGGAGTCAGTCTATTGACTCTTAATAGGAAGAAGGTAGAGAGGACAAGAAGCTCCGGAGGGGAAGGGACGCCCATGATGTTCACGCAGCCATTCACTTTACCAAGGGAGGCAAAGATGGGGTCCTTTCTGTCTAGACCTTTGCTGCCATGACTAAGCCAGGGTTTGGAGTCCATAGTCCAGCATGCAGAGAGGCTCCTCGTTCTATGTCATAAGCATCTCTACATGAGGGGAAGTCTCTGGCCTTTCCTGCATCCCATTGTGACTTCCCAGAGGTGGCAAAAACAAAAACAAAACAAAACAAAAACCCAACCAACCAACCAACCAAAAACAAAGACAAAAAGGGAGGAAAATGGGACTTTCTAAGCTAGCTGGTTTTCTCCATTGTAGGGGCACAGCTATGTTATTCCAAGAAGGCAGGAGTAACACAGAAACCAACCCAGCGGTATTCCATGCATGGGAAAAGGCATTGAAAACACTTACATTAGCAACATTTTTCTTTAAGTCTGTGCTTCAGTGACCATTCTTTCAGTGACCTCATCTACTGGATGGCTTTGGGTTCTTCTTCTGTCATCAATCAGGTGTTAAAATGTGCCTGTTACATCCCACTCTCCTTTCCCACAGTTGCGCAGCATTTTTATTTTATTGCCTGCAGTCAAGTATGCAGAAATGATTATAAAAAATGTAGGGAATTTCTTATAAGTGTAGAAATGGGTGTGCATATGACACTTTTTCAATGCTATCCTCTAAGCTGGGTCTAGAAACTAAAGGGGGAAGACACATGTTTATTCAGACACTGGTGACAAAGTTACCCTCTCTTAACAATGGATGAGGATGCCATGCCTCTCCTGTGGGTACTATGCTAACAAGATGTGTTAGAGCACAGACAGAATCACACAAAGCAGGCCAATTAATTTCGGCTGCAAGAGGTTCCATTTCCTTTGGGCTTAAACCAATTGCTAAAGGACATTGACAGTCTAGGCTACTGAGAACTCTAGTTGGTTTGCTGGATCAGGACAGTGCTGGTAGGTTACCCCAGTTGATAGTTGTCCCTCTGTGGTATGTGAATGCTAAGAATGTGCAGGAAACTTTGTAGGCTTCCATTTTCTCTTCATTCATTGCCATCCCAAACCTCTGTATTTCCAAGCCCAGCCTGGCCATGACTGTCTCTGAGATTTTGACCCTCTGGGTTACCTAGGCTTCACTCAGCAGTGCTCCCCACAAGGTCTTCCCTGGTTTATAGCACCTCACAGGAAGCGCCTTGTCACCACTACCACCACAGTGGCTCTCCTGGGAGTAGGGACAAGCACAGATTGATCATGTGGGCAGACTCCCTATCTTCCCTAAATACAAGTGGCGTGTCTGCTTTTCGGCTCTCAAGAAAGCTAGCTCCAGAAATGTCTAGTTGGGCGGTGAAATCCCCATGGAGGTCTTTCCCCCTCCAGTGAGCCTTCCTCCCTACTGTCATTTGCACCAGGGGCACATGATGAAAGCCCCGTCATCCCACCACACTGACTTCCTACTAATGAGAAAATTCCTCCACTTTCGGTATCTAGGGACCTGACCCTCTTGAGACACAAGTCTTTGTGTCCAGCTTATCTCCAGCTGCTGCCATGATGAATAGCCCAGCCCAAGGGAGCCTGGGGAAGCTCTACCCCCAGGAAACTTGGTTATTAATACAGACAGAGAAACAGGCTTGAAGAAATATTTAAGGACCAACTCGAATACATCGGGCCGCATTCTCTCCCCCGTGGGAGTTGCTTACGATTATGTTGGTTGTATGGAGCAGGAAAAATGTTTTCCTTTGCTGTAAGTAAAAAAAAAAGGCCCACAAATAAAACCCCCCAGGAAACCGCAGCTTTCTTACTCTCCTTTTACCATCTCAACAGTCAGTTGTTCCCAGTGCCATCTGTTTAGCTACCTTCCTTAAAAGATCCCTCTGTTTGCCACCTTATCTGTCCTAGGCTTGTGTTTCTTTACGTAATCCTAGTTGGCGCGATCTGATGTTCAAGCACATCCGAGTGTTCAGCCCACACCGTGGGCCCACGGCACCTCTCCCCAGGAAGTTTGAGATTGTCCCAGCCACCGAAGGGTAGTCAAGGGAGCAGCCTGGATTTCCGAGGCAGAGGCAAGTCAGTCCCACCAGCTTGAGACACCAGCCATATAGAGGAGTTCCCCATGCCTGCAGTAGACAACCCCAGTCTTCCCAGGTTACCTCCTGGTTCAGGGTAAACTGTTCCGGGTCGACCTTCTTGGGTTAGTTAGTCCTGCACGCTCTGTTTGGAACAGACGGCAGAGCTGGAGAATGCTCTGTGGTCGATAAGGTTTGAGGGAGGAAGCTTCGACTTTGGAGATGCTGTGTTGGCCTGTATGGGCAGCGACTGCATGTGTTACAGCTCACGAGTAAGAGTAGGGGTCCCTTATGAGTCAGTGACTATGGGTAGTATATGTTGTGACCAGGCCTGAGGCCTTGCTGTGAAGTGAGATGTCAGATGGTTCTCTGTGATCTAGGTCATCCTCAGCCCAGCCTCAACCTTGGAACCTACTATTCCAAGCTTGTATGCTGCCATTCCATCTCTGCCCTAGGACCCCAGGACCCCAAATTGCCCAGAATCTCTTCCCTGCCTTTGTTTTAGTTTTGGTTTTTGGAGTTGGGGATTGACTACATAGCCTAGGCTAGGCTTGAACTTGCAACCCTCCTGTCTCAGCCTCTCAAGTGCTAGGATTACAGGTATTCCCACAACCGCTGCCTCAGCTACACTTGTGCCTGCCTTCCTGATTTTGTCAGTTCATCTTTCACGTTTCCACTGGTGTCTTCCCTTCCTCTGTTTTCTTTCCACCGTTCCCACCCTATTGTGAATGTGAAGTCACAAGGTCTGGGCCAGGCTGAGCTATATGTTCCCAAATAGCACCACCAGCCAGGGGGCCAAGTGTGCAAACACTCAAACATATGAGGAATATTCATTCACCCTCACACCCCACCCCACCCTATCCCATGTGCTCATGTATTCCCATGTGGTTTGCAGAGCAGTGCAGCCTTTTATGTCTCTCCTCAAGTCTCTGAGAGCTTTTGGGACAAGGCTCATACCATCTTCATTTCTTAATGATCTGTTTGCTATTCTAGGCCTTCATTGGTGCTTAATTGTATCTCTGAAGCTCCCGTGTAGTTAGTCCAGCAATTGTTCTGATCAGTTTGCACACGTCCTCTCACTTGAATTTCTCGGTAGCGCTCTAATCTTATTAAGCCCATTTTTCAGACACAGACAATCTTTTACTGTGATCAGAAAACCCGACACACATGATCTCATTAATTCTCACATCTCGAGAGGAGCTATTTTGGCAGCACTGGGGGTGGGGGAGGTGGAGGGCCATGAACCTTACAACTGATGAAAAGCAGAACGGGTGCCGGAAGACCAAGGTTATCAGACGTGCATGTGTGGGGATGGGGGGTGGGGGAGTGGGCTGTCACTCATCTTCCCTGCCGCCATCCATAACTCTGTGCACTTCTATCACACCAGTCTAACAAACAATTCCAGGAACTAGTCATGGCCTAGAAATATCTTTTTGAGCCTGACCTTCTCCAAGGATAAATGGAATTTCCCCAAACACTGAATATTCATTCAAAACGGGAATTTAGAGACCCTGTCTTCTGCCCCCTTGTTTTTTCTAGAAGAGGGAACAACAGACTATGTTTTTTAAACAGTGCTAGGAATCTCATGGAACCCCCATAGGAACACTTCGAAGTAAGAGACCTTATCCTTGTCTAGGTCCCAGATCAAAACTTTAGGGATTTTAAGGACTTTGCCCACAGTCTGTGTCTGTCAATAACAAAGCTGCTGTTAGTGTCTCCATAAAACATTGATTCTTCAGAGTGTTAGCAAGAATCTGCTCTGAAGTGGGGCAGCGGTGGCACACGCCTTTAATCCCAGCACTTGGGAGGCAGAGGCAGGTGGGTTTCTGAGTTGGAGGCCAGCCTGGCCTACAGAGTGAGTTCCAGGACAGCCAGGGCTATACAGAGAAACCCTGTCTTGAAACAAACAAACAAACAAACAAACAAACAAGAATCTGCTCTGAAATGTAAGCATTTCCACTTGCAGAAGATGGTGGAATTGAGAGGTGGGAGCACTTACAAACCCATGGAGGGATGGCTTATGCACTTACCTGGTTATCGACCCTGAAGTTCAAGCATTCAACTGGGCACCGAGTCCTGTTTGGCCAATACCTGCCAAGGAAATCGTTCAGGTTTCGCAGCTACCATGGTTACTCAAAGTGCTTGAAAAAACACAAAGCAAAACAGAAGTCCTCATAGTACTACTATCTTTCTTGATGGCTGGCTGACCCCGTGTGGATCAATTTAGGATTGCAGTTTCTCATTCCTTCCACAAAAGGAAGATTTTTCACGACAAAAATGGCATTAATGCTGCCCTCTGCCTAGAGTAGCTGGTATTTATGCCTACATTCCATGGGTAGTTTGTGGGGGGAAAATAAGAGAGATGACACTTATTTGGGACACTCCAGATGAAGACAGAAAATCATGGCAAAAAAGTCTTTGGATTAAAGTGTAGTGCCTAGGATGGTCATGCAGTCCTACAATGCCTGCATGAGCGAATCTGGAATTTGAGGCCAGCTCGGGCTGCCTAGCAAGTTCCAGGGCAGCCTTAGCTACATAGTGATTGAGGGTGTCAAAATGTTTGAGTTTATGACAGTCAAACGATGCACACAGTTAGAGTGTGGTGGGGGGGAGAAGGGAACAGAGACGCACAGACAGAATTTTTTAAAAAAAAAAACATATAATTGGGCACAATTCATAGAAATTTAATATTATAAAGACAAACCAGCTTTTAAATTTCCAGGAAAAATTATCAGCTATGAAGGAGAATACAGTCAATGTTTTCTTAGTAAATGCCCATGCACAAAGTTAAAGGACTAAAGATAGCCATTTAGCATTTTTACATTGTGAGCTTTTAATCTACCATTTGCTTTTTAGTCAGTTATCATAATGCCTAAAAAGTATATAGCCTAAAAGACATTATAAAGTACTTAAGACTAAAGAAGGTTTATCACTCAAAAGATCAGCTTTAACGGGGATACTAAAAATTTGCCAGGACACAAACATCTCCTTGCAGTAAACATGTTAGTCAGAATACTAGTAAGTCAGGGGGACTGTGGACTTTGAGATGCATAAAAAGAAAGGATGGTTTATTGTCATTTAAGTGATAAAGGATACAAAATGGCTGGGCTGAATTTTAGATAGTATCAGAAAACCACATGGGATTAGTGATGGTCACAAGGAAAATGAGGATTTGCTACATTGTAGCAATTGATATACTTGCAGTATTGTAGAAAAAAAAAAAAACAGAAATATAGGTCATAATGAGTGTTGGGTAAACCAAAACGCTTCAATAGAGCTTTCGTATTTAAAGCATCAGTCTTCTCAATCGATGGCAGAAAAGGAGGGAAAAGGACAATAAGTGGAAAGAGTGGAGTGCGGCCAGGCTGAGGCCAGCCTGGGTGCCAGAGCAAGACCCTGACTCAAGATGGATATAAGTGACTGGCTTTGAAATGCCCAAGATAGAATTGACTAATATCAAAGAGAAAGAGAAGACATGGCATAATGAATGAGATAAATCTGTAGTTGCAAAAGGAGCATTAAAATAATAAAAAGGGAGCTGACGAGATGGCTCAGTGAGTAAGAGCACTGACTGCTCTTCCGAAGGTCCTGAGTTCGGATCCCAGCAACCACATGGTGACTCATGATCATCCGTGATGAGGTCGGACGCCCTCTTCTGGTGTGTCTGAAGACAGCTACAGGGTATTACGCTGGAGAAAGCAGAGGTCCTGAGCTCATGGTCATCTGTACAGCTACAGTGCACTCATACACATAAAATAAATAAAATAAATCTTTAAAAAAATAATAAAAAGGATATCATGTCAATGAAAATGAGATGTTGCCATGGACTGGGGTTTCTTGCGGGGGGAGGGGGGGAACCCTTGTTCCGAGGGATGAGAGTTCTGGCCAGGTGGGCAAGGGATTCGGTGGGCGATAAACAGAGTCGACACAAAGAAGTGTGGGATCTGAATGTATTTCTCAAAAATGGCATGAGGCTTTTACAGTCATTACAAAAGAGGAATGAAAAATCTGGCAGCTCAGTAGTCGAGGTACATCTGAGGCTACCTAAAATACACTGGGTCTAAAAACAGCAGCCATCTCCTCTGGACTGGTGCAGCACCCCCAAGCTCTGAGCATGCTCCGGCCGCAGGGGCCTGGCCAGAGTCCCGAGACGAGGGGGGGGGAGGGGGGTTGTGGGTGCACCAACCAGGAGGATAGAGGCTCGAATCTCGAGGCTCAAATCCCTCGAATGCCCAATGCAAACTGCTGCACACGGTCTCTCACACTCACATTCTCGGCTCAAGGTCCCACCCGTCCTAGGTAAAACACCCACTATGCTAATCTTCTGGGCTAGTAGAGACGTGCCTCTTGCTAATTCTTGACCTGACCTTGCCTTGGGATAAGTCTCCCATTCTTTAAACTTCCATGCCCTACCTACAATGCCAGAAGCAATTAGTCTGGATGGGTAACATTCTTTATGAAATTCCAAGCCAGGGTTTGGCTAAGATGTTGGAACATTGGTAAAGGTCAGAGAACAATGTCCAATTTTGTCTAACTATTAGTAAATCCTATCTTGGTGGGCACCTAGCAGGAGAGTACAAGGGCATATCTGGGTTACCTCTGAGTTAGGGAATGCCAAGGAGACAATGCAGGAGCAGGAGACTGGCTTCCATGAAGCTTTTGCCTCAAATTGCTGTCACGCAAAGTGTGCGTGGCAAGATGTCAGTCACTATGGAAAAAATAATGGAAAAATCACTGCAAAACCAAAAAGACAACACTGATAAAATAATATAATAATCCAATTTTTATTATTTAATTAGTGATAAAACTCTTCTCTTCATGAAAGGTTCAAACTTAATTTTACAAGTAAATACTAACATTTTAAAAGAACAGCTAGGAAAAGGTGAAAGGCTTTAACTCATTTACTTGCTGTATTATGGTTTGGAGCTGAAATATTCCATGGACTCATGTGTTTTGATAATTTGCCTTATTTTCTAAGATAATTTTTTATGTGTATGGGTATTTTTGCCTCCATGTATGTATCACATGCATACATGGTGTTCATAAAGGTCAGAAGAAGATATTGAATCCCTTGGAACTGGAGTTATATACAGTTTTGAGCTGTCGTATGCGTGCTGGGAATTGAACCCTGGTCCTCTGAAAGAACAGCCAGTAACTTTAAGCACTGAGCCATCTCTGGAGTCCCAGACTCATGTGTTTGAACACCTGGTCTCCAGTTGGTAGTACTATTATGGAAAGTGGTAGGGCCTAGCTGGTGCAGTCTTCGAGGGTTGTGTCTCAGCTTTGCACCTGTTTCCCTTTTCTCTGCTTCCTAATCTGCCAAGTGGGAAGAGCCACCATAGCGCCATCCTATTGCCATGTCTTCCATGTGATGAAGTAAATTTCTGGAGTCATGAGCCGATATAATTCCCTTTCCCTTTATTTCTTTCTGTCAAATAGTTTGTCCTTCCATTAACAGGAAAAGCAACAAAGTTTTGTGAATTTTAGTGTAGAAACCTTAGATGTTAACTCATTAAATTTAATAGTTTATTGACACATAATACATCAAGTTAACCAATGCAAGGATAGATAGTTTGATACCTATTTCATTCATTTTGGTGATTAAACTTGATAACACAGTAAAGATATAAAGAATGTGCCAATCTTGATAAATGCAGAAAAATAGCACAATACACTTCAATTTTTTTCATGTAAAAATCCTAAAATGGCCTTGATTAGAAATATTTACTAAAAACCTATAACAATATGCTTAAATTGAAAAAAATAAGCATTCCTGTCTTAGTTACTTTTCTATTGCTGTGACAAAACCCCATGACCAAGACAACTTAAAAAAGAAAGTGTTTAATTGAGCTTGAAGTTTCAGAGAGTTAAAGTCTGTTAGATGGCAGAGCAAAAAATATGGTGGCAGGAACAGCTAAGAGCTCACATGCTGATCCACAAACAAGAAGAGAGCCAGTACACTGGGAATGGCACAAGTCATTTGAAACTTTAAAGCCCACTCCTAGTGATATACCTCTTCTAACAAAGCCACACCTCCTAATCCTTCCCAAACAGTTCTACCAATGGAAAGCAATACTGCACATAAAACAAGAGCATCCATTATCATGACTAGGGATTAATGCATAGTAGGGGCCCTAGCCAATGAAGTAAACCTAAAAAGAGGACAGATCAGTATTGAAAAGAAAGAGAACCAAATGTTATTAAGTATATCCCACAGGAAATTTACACAGGACAAACCCAGAACCAACAAATAAACTAGCAGATCTAATGAGAAAATACTCTGCAATTGTCTTAGACTAGTAATAAAATATAAGATGTAATTTATGGCAATTGGAAAGGATTAATACAATGGGACATACAAAGCCTGTATGTTAAAAAACTTGGATCTCCTTTACAAACAACCACAAATGACTGGGAAAATGGAGGAAGCATGTATATGTACAGGAAAATATCCCAGAGATGTCCATGAATTTCCTAACAATAAGACAATGGCAGTTTCATTCAAAATTCTACCACAATATCTTAGGCAAGTTAACATATAACATAAAATATATTGGAAGATTGACAAATAGCTAAGATAGTTTTGAAAAAAATAGGAGAGGGCAACTTGTCCTACAAAGCAGGCAATAAGCCACAATTTATTAAGGCAAAGATGTTAAACATAACAAAGCCAGAGTACTAAGATTTTTGTGATATTGTATAATGAAAGAGCCATAGATCTGAGTGAAAGGGGAGATGGATTACCAAGCAGATTCATTACTAAGATGGATTATTAAACTAATAGGGCTCCTACTACTGAAATGTCAAACTGGCTTAATTGATATGAAGAAAAATATAGTTAGGTTTCTACCTCCGATGATATACATAATTAAGCCTAAATTCATCATTTATTCAACATATACTTATTATTTACTATGTGTGGAAGGTTTTCTGGACACTGGATATATGTCCGTGTAAAGGGGGAAAGCCTCTCTATACTGTTAACCCCTAAATATAGAAGATAAAAGTTAAAAATCAGTAGAAGAAAAATGCAGCCTCATCTTTCTCATGACCTTGGAGTGGGGAAGGACTCCTTCCTACGTAAGAACCAGAAAATCACAGAGCATAAGGGAAAAAACTAAGCGTCATAACGTAGTAAATAAGAGCACATGGATCCACCATCTCTTCTAGAAAGCTCCTCACTGTTCCCTAGGAACCTCGTGAAAGGCTACCATCATTGTACTGTTTGTGGAAGCAGGAACCAGCTTTAATGCCTACTTCTATAGGAACAGGTGAGCAAAATGTGACAGACACACACACTGTGGACCATAACACACCAGATACAGGCACTGAACAAGATGTGCACTGAAAGCTGCAGAATCAACCATACATTATTTCCAGAACCAAAGCAATAGCAAAATTGAAGGAATACTATCATAGTATGTTCAGAAATGTCAGGGACACCTGTCCACGGTCAGTACTGTATATTTTACACCCGCATCTAATGCCTTCTATCAAAAATATAGAAGTGGCTCCCATGGAGAGAGTTGAACACTACAAGAGAAATTAGGAATGGAAAGAAGAAAAATTATGAAATGAGATAAACTAAAATATTTTATAGGCTGATGCAAATAGTAAGTTAAAAATTCCTTAAGGAGAGAGAGAGAGAGAGAGAGAGAGAGAGAGAGAGAGAGAGAGAGAGAGAGAGAGAGAGAGAGAGAGAGAGGAAAAGAAGAGGAAAAGAAGAAGGAGGGGAAAGAGAGAGGGAAGCTTCCTATATCTCCTCCCACTTGGATCATTCTGTGGGATAGACTGCTGAGCTGTGAGACAGCTCCAGAAATTCAGCCATCTTTTTTATCTTTGGATAAAACTGCTCTGCTCAAACTCCCAGCCACTGGTCTGAGTTCTGCAATTTGACATTATACTCAGAGACATATCCTTCACAGAACAGAACTTCAAACACATGCAATGACTATTAATAATTATAATAATTATATAATAATATAGTTATATCATACTTACATATAATTTAAATATAATTATGTTATAATTATATTATTAATAATATTAATATGGTCTTTACTCTTCCAGTGACATATGCTTAAAGTTTACAGTTGCTTAAAGTATGATCTATTCAACGCCTCTCAAAAATATCAGGGATTACAGCAGGAGGTAGACATCAGGCATTGGTATTTTGCTGTCTGCCAAGTGCAGCAACAGTCACTGGGATCAAGCATCACACAACCCTTAACATGAGAAAAGAAGAGGAAATTGCTTCTAGAAGATGGCATGTGCCTGTAATCTCAGCACTTGGGAGGCAGAGGCAAGAGGATTTAGATGAGTTCAAATTCAACTTGAACTGCAGAGTAAGACTGTATTTGGGAATGTAGAAAGCGCTGTCAAATCTTGGCTATCCAAAATGAGTGATCACATCTTTATAGACCTATCCAGTCATTCATTTACTCAAGAAATATTCATACAATAGATTTCCTAGCAAAGGATTGCTGCAGGCCCCAGAAACTTGTTGGTACCACAGAATGAAAGACGGAAGGAACTGAATCTCAGGGAGGGGCTTGCTTCCTGCTTCTTGTGCATCTTTTCCTGAGGATGCCAGCAGGATTCCCCCCACCCCACCCCAGCTCCCTGAACATGGCTGCACTCATTTTGCTGTCTCTCTACTTGATGATAGTAGTGAAGGGAGTCCTGGGACTCAGTTCAACAGTTGTTCCCATCTGGGGGCAACGGGTAACAAAATCAGGTTTTTATTACCTGGAAGTCTGGAGTTCCTCTCTTCAAAATGGACCAGGACAGTTTGAAAATAAAATGCACATTACATGTATTGTATACTCTGAGCTAACTGGGTTGCTTGATCACTTTTTATTCTTAAGAAAGGATATTGCTGTGTCTCAATGAAACTAGGAAGAGACTCATATAGTATCCATGGGTCCTCTGAGCATTTCTTTCTTTCTTTCTTTTTTTTTTTAGCATTTCTTTTGTTTGTTTGTTTGGTTTTGTTTTGTTTTTATTTTTGTTTTTGTTTTGTTTTGTTTTGTTTTTGTTTTTTGAGACAGGGCTTCTCTGTACAGCCCTGGCTGTCCTGGAACTCACTCTGTAGACCAGGCTGGCCTCGAACTCAGAAATCCACCTGCCTCTGCCTCCCAAGTGCTGGGATTAAAGGCGTGCGCCACCACGCCTGGTCTCCTCTGAGCATTTCTGATCCTGCCCCCTTCCCAGCCAAGGGGCTGGCTTCCTTCTCTCAGTTCCTCCTTTCTATATAAACTCAGCCATTTGGGTACAGGCTCTCGAGGTTCCTGCTTCCTCGCTCCGCCTTTTGGTTCCCATGTAGTCTCCTTGCTCCCTCTCTCTTCTCTTCTTCACTTGATCCTCCCTACCACCACAGCCTGATTCATTCCACTGGCCTGGTTCAGCCTGGACCCTTCCAGATAACTCTGGCTTTTCTGTCCCTTGTGTCTACAATAAAACTTTCCTCTTACCAATTACCTTGAAGCAGCCATGTTTTCATTTTCATTCACCAATGGATAGGTCTATGGACATATCATCACTCATTTTGGATAACCAAGATTTGACAGAGTAGCCCAGGCTGACCTTGAACACTTTATCATCCTGGATATCTAGGATTTCAGATGTATAGCAACACACTTGGGTTCTAAACAGACCTTAATTAACTTTCTTTCTTTGTTTATTTTACATATGTTCATGATTGTACCGTGGGGCCTTTGCACATGCTAAGCAAGTTCTCTACCATTGAGTTACATGTCAATTCAGCCTTTAGTTTAATACTTTGAACTAGCCAAAAAATCCAAGGTGCCTTAAAGTGAACTCAACCAATCCTTCAGAAAAATGCTTTTACTCCTTAATTCCTATGTTGAGGGAGGGTATATTTCTGTGTATCGTCTGTTTCCATAAGCTGGGCATAGCCATGCTCTGATGGCTCTTAGAAGCTAAGCAGGAATAGAACCAACCATATGGGAACATCTTTAAAATAGCCACACATTGGTGCACATATGTAATAAACTTATAACATTCATGCAGAAAGATGGACAGGCATGGAGATCATCGTGTTAAGTGAAATTTGCCAGATTCAGAAGGACAAACCACATTTTTCTTATATGCAAAATCTAGATTTAAGTTAATATGTGCAAATACATACACATGGAGGACATCAGAGTTTAGAAAGTAGACTACAAGTCAGGAGGAAGAACTCAAATGGGGAAAGGGGAACAGAGAAGGCATGGGATAGAGGCAGAAGAGGGTCTCTCTGGGGACAGGAGGGTCCCAGCCAGGTGGCAAAAATGGGGCAGGTCTAGAGAAGGTCAAGAAAGAAGAAAATGTTGGCCACATGTGGTCACTTGTGCTTGTAAGCCTAGCACTTAGGCAGCCGAAGCAGGAAGATCGCCTCTGGTTTAAAGCTAGCTTGGGCTACATTGAGATTCTGTCTCAGAAAAACTCAAACAAAACAACAACAAAAAGAGAAACAACAAGCAAGCAAAACAAACAAACAAACAAAAACCCCCAGAATATAATGATTTATAGGTACAAAGGGTTGGAGTGACACCCATTTCTTTGTATGCTAACCAAAAAAAAATTGATAAAAATAAATATTTTAATCACATTTACCAGAAGGCAGAGCTGGCAAAGTGATGGCTGCATATGTTGAATTTGGAAATCTTAGGGGAAAATGTGGCCAGAGGAATGTTGGACAGAAGGTAAACCTTAGAAAGAGGAGAGAGAAGGCCAGCCCAAGCTGAAGGGAAAGGGAGCAAGGGCAGCATAGGGACAATCTCTGTGTACTGCGTGGAAGCATCAGCGGTCCATAAATATCTGATGGCCAATGAGCTAAGGCAGGATTTGAAGGAGGGAAATCCAGCAGAAAAAGAAGAGAGGAACTCTGGGAAATAATTAGGCAAGGGAAGATTCTCTACTACCAAGTCTGAGAGGAAGTTCAAGAGGAAGTTCAAGGTATGACACTGAGGAGAGGTAACCAGGCATGTGACAGACACGGAATGGAATAAATGGGTCAAATAAGTTACAATCTATGTAGGAATTCTAGTTCAAGCCTTAGGCATTAATTTCATAAATAACAAGGCAAGGAGTCATTCATTATTCAGGAACTGGGGCACAGGTGGAAAAGCCTGCAGTTACAGGGTGGGTCACAACCTCCATCAGGACCACGGCCTCACAGATGGGGAGGACATGTTTGCTTCTTCAGTGTCCCTAGATCCTGATCCTGCTGTTCAGGATCCCTGCTCCACCTGGCACAACCAGGCTCAATAGAGAGTCCGGGTAACGTGTATCAACCAATTGTTGAATAGATGAAGAAGCTGAGAACAGGGCGGTGATTTCTCCAAAGTCACAGAGCCACATGACAGGAACTCTGAAGTCACCATTGAGTACTTTTTCTGCTGTATGAAGTACTTATTCTGCTTCATTTCCCATTGTCTTGTTGGAAGTTGTCAACCATGTAGGAGGAGAGCTGCCTCTAACCGGACAGGAGACTGAGTTATGGCTATCCAATTTCAAGATAGGGGAGTAAGAGGTAAGTAGTGGCTTTGGAGCCTCTTGAGCATGCCAGAAGGCAGGCATGTGGGAAATGACTCCTCCAAGGCTGCAGAACAGATTTTGCTATCTGAATCAGAGAGTCTCAGTGGTCCACTAGAAGTAGGCATTTTAGATTCACACCTGCAGATGTGGCAGCTGAGAGCAGAGCCATCTCTTCTCTAGCTTGCCTTGTCCAATGTCCTTGTCTTTAAGGCAAGATGTCCACATACTCCTTATCAGTGTTCTCTGGGGAAAAGCAAAGGACAGCCATGACATTTCAGTCCTAGAAGTCCCATCAGCCAGCCCCACCCCAAGAAAAGAAGATCAGGCCCAAAGCAGTGCCGATGCCACATCAGAGAGACATCTCCAAGGCTGCAGAGCCGCTAGGAACTTTCTTGGCCAAAGAGTGGTTCTGTGACAAATGAAGCTCCCTTAATGCTTTTGTGTGTAAGTGTGTAGGCATGTGTGTACAGGTGCATGTGCACATGGGTGCCTGTGTGTGCGGAGGCCAGAGGTTAACTTCATACGTTGTGCTTCAGGTTTCACCTACCATATTTTTCGAAATAGGGTCTTCCTCTCACCTGGAGCACACCAGGTTTCATGGTCAAGGAACATCCAACATCTACCTGTTGTTGCCTCTGCAACACTGGGATTATAAGGATGCCACCATGTCCAGATTTTGAAAACCGTCACTTCTGAGGATCAAAGTCAGGTCCATACACTTGTAAGTAAGCACTATAAAAGCTGGCTGTTTCTCAAGCCCTTTTAATGTTTCCTGATCCTATAGATTTTGTTGGAAAAAGGCAGTGGGGCTCTATCTGTGGCTGGGTCTACAGAAAATGATCAGATCGTAATGACCTCACAATCCCCTGAATGGTGGTGAATGAACAGAAAGAAGAGTAGGGGTCAGGCCTTTATCTTAATCATTAAAATTTCGCATTAATCTTTTTAGGGAAAGGAAATGCTTACCTTGGCAGCCTGAAGAGTGACTTTGCTCAGACAGAATACAGTGGTTATGGATGCTTGCAAGGCTCCCTGAGAGCTCAGGGCCCTCACCTTTCTCCCTAGTTAGCAGATCTGCTGTCAGCACAGATGCTGCCCACAGGCAATTGTAATCCCTCTCATGCAGAATGAAACCATATACAGAGAAATGTCTCTTGGCGTCTGGGTTTAACTCAAAATTTACCTTAGTTGGCAGATGCTAGATGCTTTCAAAATGCAGGTAGAGGATGGTGAGGGTAAGCTGGCAATGTGATGTAAGAGTTATGTGAACTCTTATTTTTTGGTTGTGAGCCTAGCCTTTAACGGCTGAGCCATCGCTCGGCCTTGTGAAGGTTTTATGCCCCAGTGTAGCGGAATGCCAGGGCCAATAAGTGGGAGAGGGTGGGGTGACAGGCATGGGGAGAGGGGAGGCAAAGGGGGTTTGTTCTTGTTTTTGTTTGTTTGTTTGTTTGTTTGTTTTGGAGGGGAACCTGGGAAAGGGAAAATGTACATGTAAATAAAGAAAATACCTCATTAAAAAAAATAAATTAAAAAAAAAGAGTTATGTGAATAGACTTCCTTCATGAATATTGACCATCTCCCACAATTCTCAAGGGCTTCATACCTTTAGGGATATATGTGAAATAATTTGTCCCTGGTCATTTTATAAATGAGTGCTTAGCAAAAAAAAAAAAAAAAAAAAAAAATGGAGGGAAATGTAACAGGATAAGTCTTAGTAGGGGATTTGACATGATTTTCCCAGTGAAAACCTGTCCACATGTGAGTTTATTCCCAAACTTGAATGGACAATACATGGTCAGAGAATGAATTCAAAGTCAGCCTTTTGTCCAGAACCTACCCCTTCTCATTCCCGGATATGGGATTAGAGGCTCTTCTAAACCTGTGTCAGGGCTCTTACCATAGACATTCAGCTCTGACTCCACTCTTCTCCCTCTTAGGCATAGGTTGTTTCTCATTATTGGGTTTGAAAGGGGAACCACCAATCCTTGATCCGGTTTTTCGTATTTGGAGACTAATTCCTGTAGGTTTGGAAAGATCTTTTTTGGAATATCAGCCTCAGTCTGCAAAGACATAAGAAGGTCACTCTTAATTGATCCGCTAACCGAAGAGTGAGCAGGGCTTGACTAGGCCCCCTGCAGATATGTAGCAGAAGTGCACCTTGGTCTTCTTGCAGGTCCCCCGACAGCTGAAGCTGAGGCTATCCCTGAATCTGTTGCTTGTCTGAGGATCCAGTTCCCCTCTGTGGGCCCCCCTTGTCTGGCCTCACTGGGAGAGGCTGCACCTAGTTCTGCAGTGACATGAGGTGCAGGGGTGGGGGCAGGGTAGGAGAAGGAGAAAGGAGAATGGGGAAAGTTCTGTGTGGAAGGGTACTGGGAGGAGAGGGGGGACTGATATTGGGATGCAAAGTGAATAAATTAATTTTTTTAAAAAAGAAGATCACTTCACAGTGCAATCTTGGGTAAAATGTAACACTTCTTTACCACAATGGGTTTTAGGGCTCGCTTCTGCGAATCCACAAGCAGAAACTAAGATGCCAGCAACTCAGACAGGGGTACCCTCACCGACTGCAGCTCCTAGAGGTTCCTCTTCAAAATGAGGTTCCTCATTTTGAAGAGGAACCTCTGATCCTAGCCACTCTGTACATAGGTGACTTCTATTCACGAGGTCCTCTGTATTGAGCAAGCCCCATCACTGGCAATTTGTCTGGAGTGGTTCTTATCCACTGCAAACGGTCCCAAAGACTTACACCAGACTCTGCCATGTTACCAGCCTTTGCTGAGTAAGGGACTCCTGATAGAAAATGCAAAATATGCAATGGACCTATAAGATAAGATGTGTGTAGATGCTCCATAGAGTGCAGTTAAGGGAACCAAATCCCAGTTTATACTGAGAACATGATGTCAACCGTGACTGGGTCAAACCACAGACTTCTTTTCTGGTTAGCAGCTAGAAGTAAAATCCTCTTTTCTGTCCGGAGCCGGCAGAAGGAATTTAAAAACAAAAAATAATTTCTTCCTCTGTTTTTTTTTTTTTTTTGGTTTGTTTGTTTGTCTGTTTTATCATCACTATGGTGGTTCTATGGCCCTAGCATTGGCCAACAGAGATGCTTGGATGGTTGAAAGGAGCTTTTCAGAAGTGCATGCTCAACCTCCATAGCAGAGATGGGAGTGCTTCAGTGAGCCTTCCTTTGTGGGGCGACTTTGGCTCTAGCCACCACCTGCTGCAGTCCTGCCATTGCAAAGCCACCCCTAGTCACATGCCCCTCTGTAGCTGAGTTATATGCTTAGTGGGGGAGCTCTCCATTTTGTGCAGAATAGGGACAAAACAGATTCTGAGGGAATATCCAGAATTCTCCAGTGTATACAAGAAAAAGGAAAAGTATGTTTCAAAATAGTCTAGTTTATAGAAGGTATTTTATTTTGAGGTAATTTCAGAGGCATATAAACTGGAGAAATAATAAAACTACGATTTCTATATATTCCCCATTCATGTTCTATATATTTTATTTGTTTGCCCTTTCATTCTATCTAAAATATATAAACACACACACAGACACACAGACACACAGACACACACACACACACACACACACATATGTTCTGTTTTTGAGACAAGGTTTCATATAGCCCAAGCAGACCTCAAATGTCTTACATAGTTAAGAATGACTTTCAACTTCTTTCTGGTCTTCCTGCTTCTATGCCTTGAGTGCTAGGATCACAGGCATGAACCACCATAGCCACTGTACAGATGTATATTCAATTAAAAAAAAACTGTTTTCAGGCCTGACCCTTTGGTATTCAATAACCTGCTTGGTGTGCTTTTTCCTAGGCAAGACCATTCCTCTCAGCATCCTTTCGTTGCCTGTAATTCTTTATGTACTCCCAAGGCCTCTTGAGCATCCCCTCACCCATGCTGGTGTGCTTGTAGGAGTCGACTTTGTTCAAGTCATGTTCAGGCAGCCATGTTAGTGAAACTTTATGGCTACACGTGATCTTACACAAACTAAGTAGGTTATATTTATGTATTTAGGTAGGTGTGTGCATGTGTGAGTGTGTGTGTGTGTGTGTGTATGCCTGTGCATGAACATGTGTGTATGTATGTATGTGCGTGTGAGTGTGTGGGGGTGTGTGAATAATAACAATATAAAAAGGAGCCATGAGGCTAGGCAGTGACACATGCCTTTAATCCCAGCACTCGGAAAGCAGAGACAAGCAGATCTCTGTGAGTTTGAGGCTAGCCTGGTCTACAGAGTGAGTTCCATTACAGCAGAGTCTACACAGAGAAACCCTGTCTCAGAAAGAAAAACAAGGGCTGGAGAGATGGCTCAGTGGTTAAGAGCACTCACTACTCTTCCAAAGGTCCTGAGTTCAGTTCCCAGCAACCGCATGGTGGCTTACAACCACCTGTAATGAGATCTGATGCCCTCTTCTGGTGTGTCTGAAGACAGCAACAATGTATTCACATACATAAAATAAATAAATAAATAAATAAATAAATCTTTAAAAAATATTTAAAAAAAAAAAAAAAAAGAAAGAAAAACAAAACAAAAAAAAACCTAAAAAAACAAAACAAAACTGTGAGTCTTCGCACATCAAATTAAGCAAAAGAGGCCATGAGTTAAGGAGAGAAGAGGAATGAGTTTATAAGAGTGTCTGAAGGGAAGAAAGACAGAGGCAACACTATAATCTCATTATATCATATTACATAATTCTATATTATAGTCTCAAAAATATTCAAGAATATTTGAGGAATCAGATTGAAGGCATGGTATTTCTTTAACTAATTCTAAGTACCTCAGTAATCCAAAAGGCAAAGACCTTGTAACACCATAGTTTAATGTTTCAAACGAGACAATTAAGTTTTGTAAAGTACTAATTACTAATCTTGTTTGAATTCTAAAATTAAGTTTTAGCAGTTGGCTTAAGGATGTCCTGCACAGCAAAAGAAACAGTAGATGCTTGAGTATTTTAGGGATTGTTGTATGTTCTAATCTCTTTCTGATATTCACAGTAAACAAGAGCATATTGAAGATCTTTTTCAGGTTGTGTTTTCAGATCTTATGTTGATAATTAAGAATTCTATTACATTTGTTATACTTACTTCTTAAAGTAGATAACTAAATGCAAAAGAAGCAAAGACATTTATTTCCCTGTTGAATTCACAGTGAATCAGAAAAACTAAAGGAGTTCCTACAACATACAGCTGTTTACTGTCTCCTTTTCTGTTTTCAGACAGCTGTGGATATGCTTGACTCTTGAACATGTGAGCCTCTTCCCACTTGCCCCCCCCTTACTCTCATCCTGGGATATGGGTTAGTTTTCTAATTCAAAAACAGTTTTGGCTGAGCAGTGGTGGTGCATGCCTTTAATCCCAGCACTTGGGAGGCAGAGGCAGGTGGATTTCTGAGTTTGGGGCCAGCCTGGTCTACAGAGTGAGTTCCAGGACAGCCAGGGCTACACAGAGAAATCCTGTCTTGAAAAATAAAACAAAAACAAAAACAAAAACAAAAACAAAAACAAAAACAAAAAATCCAGGCCCCCAAACAGGAAACCCCCAGATAGGGTTTCTCTGTGTAGCCCTGGTTGTCCTAGACCAGGCTAGCCTCCAACTCAGAGAACTCTTCCCACCTCTGCCTCCTGATGGCTGGGATTAAAGTTATGTGCCACACCACCTCACGGTAAAACTGTTTTAAGTGGAGTTCAGGCCATGGGTTTCACCTTTACATGTGAGGGCTTGGCTATCTCTTCATTTTGGAGGAAAGAGCCAGGGTTATTAAAATGTGAAGTACAATTCCAGCACCGTTTCTCTGCTGGAGAGACAAAGCTCACTGCTTATCTAACTTGGTATGGCACTCCTGCTTTGGCAGGCCTTACGTATGTAGTCTTACCTCTATCCTGTAATATCCATGTTTCTCTCTGAAGATTCGGTAGCTGTAGACAAGCTTTTTAAACCTGTGGGAAAATGGCTCTGTGAATCATAAGGTTCTTATATACCAGTCTCTATGATGGCTGTCTTCATACTATAGACACAATGTGTTTTTCAGTCTTAAATCCCAAGAAGGAACTGGACATTCCTAGACCCTCTCATCTGAAATTGAAAGACAGAAGGGTTTGGTATTGAAACACAGAGCCTCAATGAGATGATGGAGTGTGAACTCTTATCTAGCAAAGAAGAGGGGAAAGATTTAAGATCCTTGTTACAACCTGACCTTTGTCAGGAAGTACAACCTCTTTCCCTCACCCACTTCTCAAGGCAATCTCAAGGGTGGCTCAGGGATTGTCCTGCTAGCACTTTTCATCAGTTAGAGATGATTCTGTCTCAATGCTTACAATAGCATTACAAGGTAACTTCTTTTAGTGTTTACCACTGTAGGAGTAGGTCATTTCACTGGGACCCCCTAGAGGAAAGGGCTATTTCGTAGTCGTATGTGCATCATTACCAAGACAGTGTGAAATACTCGGAATGTTGATAGTCAGAAGCAAAATTCCCCTAGTCACAAATGACCTTTTCCTGCTCATTTCTAATAGTAACTGTTGGGATTCAGACCCAGGAAAATCCAGCTAAGGTATTAAATAAATCAAAGCAGACCCGCCCTCCAAGTTCTCCCAGCATCCCCTAGTCCCTTCCTCGAACTTTCCAACCAAGGGGCTGGGTTTCCTCTTCCCCAGAAGAAGCTCCTCCCTATGTAATGAAGATATTTTGTTCTCTCTCCCTCCCTCCTTCTCCCCTCTCTCTCCTCCCCCCTCTCTTTCTTTCTCTCCTCCCCTCCTCTTTCTCTCTCTCTCTCCTCTGTCTCTCCCTCTGCATGTGCACGCTCATTTCTCTCTTTCTCTCTTTTTCTGTTTCTCTCTTTCACTTCCTCCTCTCCTCTGTCTCCCTCTCCACGGAGACTTCCTGGACCCTACTTCCTTGGGGCCAGTGGCTTCCCAATAAACCAGCCTTTACATACTTTAGCTCAATTCACTGGCAGAGAATAACTTATCAATAGTCATTGTTTTTTTTCCCATATCCCACGTGAATTCATTGTTTTACACATGAATAAATATACCAGATGTGACACAATATGTTTTTAAATGGGGTGGGGTGGGGTAGGGGCAGTTGAACACGAGTCTAAAGAGCAAGTCAGTCAGTAGCTTTTCTCTGTGGTTCCTGCTCTGACTTTGCTGAATGATGAACTGGGATCTGGAATCATAAACCAAATACACTATTTTCTCCTCAAGTTGCTTTTGGTTATGTTATAAACCAAGCATTCTCCCAGCCTGCCTTCAGTGGCTCAGCATCGGTAGCTTACATTATCACCTATCCACTGCGTGTCCAGTGCATGTCCACTGTACCTATGAGTTCTGTATTTTCCTATGCAGCATCTGCACACCCTTTGAAAGGTCCCTCACTACATCATGGCCCTCTATCAATCTCCTGTCTCTGTCTCTGTCTCTGTCTTTCTCTTTGTCTCTGTCTCTGTCTCTCTGTCTCTCTGTCTCTCTCTGTCTCTCTCTGTCTCTCTCTGTCTCCTCTCATGCGCACTCTGAAAATGCCTTTGCCTCCTGCCTCCCAATAAACCTCTTGCATTACACCTATGGCATGGTGTGATCTCTTACTGGAATACCTTGGCCCAGACCCACCAAGGTACCTCTACCACTTAATCCTGACAGTCATGGTGTTTATCAAAGCAGTAGAAAACAAGTCAATACATTTATCTTGCTTAGATTACTTACCCATCATCACATTATCAGTACTTCATTTCCTTTAATACTCAGGTCAGACATATATATATGTGTGTGTGTATATATCATATATATATGTGTATATGTATATAAACCATATATACATATATGTACATATACACATATATATGGTTTATATACATATATAAGGAAGTTTAGCCTAATATAATAGTTTGACTTCAACTTTATGATTTCCTTAGTTTATCTGTATGAAAACAACATCTGTTCAGTAAAAAATTATACTTCAAAGCTTGAGATTTTAATCAATATGTTATATACATCTCTGAGCCACAGTGATCCGCGAGCCATGCAACCACAAAGGGAAATGTGGTGGTTTGCATATGCTTAGCCTAGGGAATGGCACTATTAGGAAGTGTGGCCTTGATGGAGTAGGTATGGACATGTTGGAGGAAGTGTGTCACTGTGGGGTGGACTTTGAGACTCTACTCCTAGCTTCCTGGAATATAGTAGTCTTCTACTGGTTCCCTTCGGAGCAAAATGTAGAACTCTCAGCTCTATCTCCAGCACATTGTTTGCCTAGACATGCTGCCATGCTCCTGCTTTGATGATAATGAACTGAACCTCTGAACCTGTAATCCTGTCCCAATTAAATGTTGTTCTTTTATTTGGGTTGCCTTGGTCATAGTGTCTCTTTACAGCAATGGAAGTCTTAAGACAGGAAATAACCAGTTTTCTGAGTGAAAATATGTTGTTTAGTATGTATGGCATATTGTATGTAGTTTGAACAGCATTTTAAATTTACATAGGGTTATTACAACATAATTTTATCATAAATAGGGTTATTACAACATAATTTTATCATAAATCAAAGACTATATACACTTATAATTTTATTTTGTTTTTACCATCTTTGCTTTATTTACTCATTCGGCAAACTAGAACTTCAATTAAGCTCAACTGTCTTGATTCCCAGAAGAGAGCTGGGAAGCAAATATGGCTGTGTAGATTGGCTTTGTGTTATTAAGACTGTCACCCTCTGCTCTTCATCTCCCTCTTGTCCCACCCCTTTAAGATAGGGTCTCAACATGCATCCCTACTAACCTAGAATTCACTGGATAGACCAGAATGGCCTGGAACTCATAGAGAACTACATGTCTCTGTTTCTAAATTCTGAAATTAAACACCTATGCTACCCTGACCAGCTTCACTTAAACAACTTCTTCTTCTTCTTCTTCTTCTTCTTCTTCTTCTTCTTCTTCTTCTTCTTCTTCTTCTTCTTCTTCTTCTTCTCCTTC
>JADRCD010222934.1:0-15932 GCA_019843815.1 Montemys delectorum
TCTGGGCCATTTGCTCTCATCTCTAAATAAGGAATGAAACCCAGGATGACATATTAATCTTTTGATTTTCCTTGTTTTATCATCAAGAAAACAGCTGCAGATGGTAAAAGGCAGGAAATCATTGTTCTGGATTCCAAGAGGAGCAACGCCATCAACATTGGCCTGACAGTGCTGCCCCCTCCAAGGACGATTAAGATAGCCATTTTGAACTTTGATGAGTATGCCTTAAACAAAGAAGGGATTGAGGTAAGGCTAATTCTATGAAGAATCGTTAGTGTTGTGAAATGTGTGTGGCATTGTTGCATTGAATATAACTTTAGTAGTTTGCAATCTTCTTTACTCAACTGAACTCCAAAAGATATCAGTGATTCTTAGATGTTCGTTCGGGCTGGGGCAACAAGTCATGCTGCCTGTGAAGTTCAGAGATCTTGGCTCATTTATGGACCTCAACTTTAACCAAATATTGCTCACCTCAGAATGGAAAAAGATCATCCTGCCTAGGGCTCCTTCCATGTCATGTTACATATATCTAGGAAGAATTGTACTCTTTCATTAGGTGCTGACATCCACATAAAGGACATTGTTTTGATCTTAAAAAAAAGATGTGATATGGGGCTAGAGATAAGGCTCACCTATTATGCACAAAGCCCTGGATTGATCCCTAGGACTACCAAAAGTATGTGTGATGGCACTGGCCCATGGTCTCTGTACTTGGCAAGTGGAGGCAGAAGGATCAGAAGTACAAGATCATCCTCACTTACACACAGGGTTGAAGCCAGCTTGAGCTATATGAAACCTTGCATTAAAAAGAAAAGAAGAAACAGAGATGTTGTTGTTGTATCAACTAGAGAACAGAACAAGCCAGCTGAGGCATTCATGCTTGTTGATCTATTAAAGGTAGAGAAAGATGAGAGGTAGATTGCCCAGTGGAGAATATTTCACTGTTTATGATGCATATTTAATCTCAAATCTGGGTTTCTATCCTTCCTTAGATCATTCAGTTTCCAGATAAAAGACATATAGCTTTTATATTTATAATAAACCTTTATAGCATTAAAGATGAGCAGATACCTGTCTTCTAAGCTATTAGAATCTACTTGCTCATCAATAACCCTGAATTATAACTTGGTATGCTCCATCTGGGCTGCTCCTAATTCCAATTGGTCAGCCTTTATGGTCATGTTTTCATAACTCATCTATCCCATGGCATCTCTCCTCTCTCCATGTCTCTCTCTCTCTCTCTCTCTCTCTCTCTCTCTCTCTCTCTCTCTCTCCTTGTCCCCTGATTCTGACATCAAGCTTGGGAACCCAAAAACCCACCTATCTTCTGCCCAGCTCTAGGCTGTAGGCATCTTTATTAGCCAATCAGGGATAATTTTGGGGGGCAAGGTTACATAATGTCACTTGAGTCTGTGTGCATATTCTTTTGTCCCTGGAGGCAACCAGGCCTTGGGGGTACAGTATTTAACATTACAAATGTATATATAGTAAAAGACCAAACATCAATAATTTCTCTCTTTTTTGGTCTAAATAAAAAGGCATTTTTTTCTTATAAAAATAAACAACATGTAGTAAGAACAATTAGGAAACAATTATTCTATCTTGGTGAGTTTAGAGTTCTGTATCTAAATCAGTTTCTACTCTAATTTCTATCCTAATTTGTAATAGTAACATCTTCTTAGACTTAGAACATCTTCTTAAATCTTAAACAATTTAAGCTTATAGTAAAATTATTACTATTTAGCTTTTAATCCCATCAGAGACCTGAGAAGGAATAAATATTATTCCCAGAAAGTGCTGGAATGCAGCTTCCAAAATTTATAGAAATGACAGACAGTTGACCATCTGGACAGTCCCTAGTATTCTCTCTAATGCTGGAGCATCTATCTTCAGCCTTCTGGCCCAGGATATGTGACAGACCTTACGAGAAGCAGTAATATGAAGTACTTGTTTACCTCATCTTGGCAGAGTTTGGCAATCAATCAACTATTCTGCATCCATTTGTCATTTCTTGATACCATTTTGTCTGTAGATGAATTTAGGGAACTTATTTATTTTTTTGCCCAGTGGCTAGTTTGCCATAATTGAGGCAATTCCATGTGGAGTGTTTTTGGTTTTTCTTTTTCTTTTCTTTTCTTTTTTTTTTTTTTTTTTTGAGACAGGGTTTCTCTGTGTAGCCCTGACTGTTCTGGAACTGACTCTGTAGACCAGGCTGGCCTCAAACTCAGAAATGTGCCTGCCTCTGACTCCCAAGTGCTGGGATTAAAGGCATGTGCCACCACCGTCCAGCTCCATATGGAGGTTTTTGATGCTTATCATCTTCTTAGAAGTTTAATGTGGCATTACCAGGAGTTGACATGTCTTTTTTTTTTTTTAAACTTTTATTGGTTTTTTAAAAAACTTTTATTGGAGTTGATGTCTTAATGTCAAAAAGATCTTAAATTAATAAAATTATGGTTAAATACCATATTCTGTGAGTCTCTGAGATTTTTGAAGACCATCTATCTATTCATAGCATATCTGAATTGCCAAACATTGCCCATCTCCAGCTATCTGTATAACCCATCCTGTATAACCCAGGATGTATATTTCTGTGATAATTCAGATTAGTATCTGACAAGACCATGAGTTTGGTTAACTATTAACTTGCATTACTTATTCTAAATGGTTTGTAATAGCAATTATTAAAAGGATTGCAATTAAACTTTCTATTATTAAAGGAGTTGCATAGGCATAATACCTTTATAACAGTTGAAACATATAAATATTATGTTTTAACAAATTAATCTTAAATTTTGTATCAATATACAAAGATGTATATTAATGAAAACTTTAAATGTACATCATATAAAATTCAGTACCAATGTAACAAAATATAACCTCAATTCTATATCAAAATATAAAGATCTCTACCAATGTAAGATTATATGATGCTATAAGATATTTTGTGGTTTAAGAGTAGATTCAATAATCTACCCCTATTTGTCCAATTTTTATAATATATCTATATCCCACTTTTATTTTTCTCTCCCTCCTCATAGTTCCCTACCTCTGACCCCAAGTATGGGAACCTCAAAACTGCACTCATCTTCTGCCCAGCCATAGGCTTTAGGTATCTTTATTCACCAATCAGGGATAACTTATGGGAGGGAAATGTTACATAGCATCACTTGGGTCTATGTAGGGATTATCTTATCCCTGGTGGCAATGAGGCCTTGGTGGCCAATATTAAACATTACAATATATAGCAAAAGACTAAATCTCAATATTTCTGTTGAAACAATTCCTGTCCCTCCACATGGTCATGCTCTCCTGCTTCTGTGAGATTGTGGCAGACTGTACCAGGTGAAACTTCTTATCATGATGATGGAAGAGGGGAGGAGCTACTAGACAACCTACAGATTTGCACCCATAGGTAATATAACCTAGAGATATCTGGGTAAGGATGAGGAATATGGGGATACTGCTTTGTAATACTGGGTGTCCCGTTCTTCTATCAGCAAGAAGCCTTCCACATCTAAGGTTTGTTCATACACAGTCTTGCTTGCATAGTTTAAACATAAATAGAACCTGTGAAGCCTAAGTCTAGAGAGAACACAAGCCTTTGGCAGAGAAGTCCAGAGAGGAAGGTTTGGCCACAGTTCTAGGTTCACTTAGAGCCCTAGGTAGAGGAGAGGGCAGTGAACATACAGTACGTGCAAGATGTGGAGCCCAGCATGCCAGGTATACCTTTGTCCTTTGAGAAGAAGAGACAGATGCAAGGAAAAAACTATCCACTGAAACAAGTACTTGGTTGAAGATACAGTATCCCTGCCAAGTTCATGTTAATACAGGAGGTGATCTCACTTGGAAAGGCAGTTCTATTAAAATGGGCCATCAGTCTTCTGACTGGCACTCTTAGAAGAGAAGGGGCTTTTGGACACAGACATATGAGAGTGCCACTTGAATCAGAGGAGATTCATGGAATAGAAAGCCATGTGATGGCAGGGGTAGAAATTAAAGGGACGTTCTTATAACTCAAGGGATGCCAAGGATCATGTTGGACATCGGAAGCTAAGAGGCAAGGGAATGTTCTCCTCTCCAGCCTTCAAAGAGAAAACATGGGCCTCCTACCACCTTAATTTTGGACAACATGAGAGAATAAATTTAGGTTGTTTAAAGCCACTTGATTTGAGCAACATTGTTACTACACAGCAGCAATAGGACATGTAGCTAATACACTAGATACTGGTGGTACCTACGTTCCCCCACACTGACCTACAACTAGAAATGTCTTCATATACTGTTAACCTCCCCTAGGGAGTAAAAGCATTCCAGCCAATAACTCCTGATTGGAACTACCTCTGTATCTAAGGACTGACTATCCTTCAGCTGTTCTCACATAGCTATGAAGACCATGAAATAAGCCCTCCTGTAGAATATGCAATGCAGTATGCTCTGAATGCCATAGAAGGTCTACATTCATGTGCTGAGAAAGACCCAGGACTTGTTCTGGATTCCTGTCATTCAAGAATTAAAATAAGACAGACAAGAAAAAGCAATTGTCAATTTACAGACCTTTGCTAATAAGATTTGCAGCTAATGCGCACAGGCCTTCAGCCAGACCTTCTGCTTCCTGGATACACACATTATGTCATGGCATCTCAGCTTCATAGGGCCATTGGAAAGCTCTGTGCTGTGAAACACAATTAGGATGTATTAAATGACATCCTGTGCCATTGCCTAGCAACTCATGATATGAGTCTGGATTTGTCATACAAACCTGAGTAATTAACTCTATTAAGGAAGTGGTTTGCAGAAGAGTATTCAGCTATAGGAAGTTATTTTAGAATCGTCTCTAGAGAGCATCAATAGTATTTTTCCAGTAAAATGCATGAGATGATCACAAACAGAAATGGGAAAACATACTTTTCCCCCCTTCACTTTTATGATTTTTATAGTGTAGGCCACTTAAAAGGCAGTACAATACAGTTGTCTTTCATGATGTTTAACTTGGCTCACTTTGGCTGTCAGACCCAGCATCATCCTAGAAGCAGAAATTCCCTTTAACCATTTGTGCCGCAGTATTATTCTAAGGAGTTTGTGTTTCCCAGTGCCTGTCCTTAGCTGGTTTAAGTGGGTCCTGGACATAGGTGAGTCTTCTCATGGAGCGATGTAGCTGGCTCAGGGAACCAAAATGCTCTGAAGATGAAACATAGCTGTTCTGTTCATAGTCCTTGCATTCACAGACAAGTGTCTGTGGAAGATAGCTCTACTGCTATGGCACGAGGGACAGCCCCTAGCAGTTCTCCAGCTCTGTGTGGTTAAGCTTCAACAGATATTTCATCTGTGCTGGACACAATAATCTCTCGCACCAATGTGCCTCTTCAGAGTGCTCATGAGATGAAAGGAGATACCACCAGGGGCTTTCTGTGGTTTAATTTTTAAGTTGCTGTAGAAAAGTGCATGGATAGAATACCATTTTCTCAAAATAATGCAAACTTTACCAACTACCCCTGGCCAAGCTTTCCCAAGCCCCTGTGCCACGCCCATGTCCCTGTAGTATATCCATCATCACCATGGCTAGGGTTCTGTCAAAATGAACAAGTATTGCCATGTCTCATCTGCAGGTAGATGAAATGGCCAAACTCAACCCAGCATTTTGATTCAAAATAAAATTTGCATTGTTTTGGAGGGGGGTCACAGAATAGTATCTTCTGGTATGAGAACAAGTATAATTATTGTAGTAATATACAGACATTGTTTAGAACAGTGGCTCTCAACCTGTGGGTCATGACCCCTGACAAACCTTTATCCTCCCAAAATATTTACATTACAATTCATAATAGTAGCAAAATCACAGTTATGAAGTAGCAAGAAAAAAATGATTTTATGGTTGGGGGAATCATCACAACATGAGAAACTGTATCAAAGGGTCATAGCATTAGGAAGGTTGATAGCCATTGGCCTAGGAAGAAAATAAAGAAAACTTCCCATTATTACATTTTGGTCTTATTGGATGTTCCTTTCCCTACAAAACCGAGTGGTGATTGAAAAATGAATCATCAGAGAAGCTACTAGTGTGGCAAGAGTCTGACTTAAGCCTTGCCTTCTGTTCGTTTGTATCATTCCTGGTGGCGGAAGGGACCACCAATTCACAGGAGATGGTTCTGCCCCTACTGTTCCACTGTCCTATAGCTGTCCTTGTTGACAGTGATATAAAGGAAGGAGAAAATAAACTAGTAGACTGTAGGCCCAGAATCCTCAGTGGCAAAGAAATGGTTCCAATTAGAGAAGTAAACAGCAAAGGAGAAGTGTTCAGTTCCTTCAAAGGGACAAAGCAGCAAAGCGTGCAGGAACATGTCTCCTGGAGGTCATAAAAGGTGCTGGCAAGCGTTTGTTTTGAAATTCCTGTTGTTCCTAGAACAATTTAAACATTATGAAAATTAAAGTGCGCTTTTCCCCCCTAAGGATTTTGAGTCCAATCGTAGATGTTTTCAGAGAGTTATCTGTTTGAATTGTTTGAATTTATATATATATATGTATATACACATACATACACTGTCTCTGTGGACAGTGTGACCTCCAGAATTCCGGCTAAATCTCTCCTGATACTCAAATCCTGCCCATGTAGCCTCATCCTGGAGCCACGCTGATAATAACCTCTGCTCCACATCGTCTTGGTGGGACCACAGAGGGCTGCTGCATCCTGGGGGTGGACCACAATGTGTTTACCTAGTTATCCACTAAAAGCTTTAACTCGACACAGACTGGGGCTATTACAAATAAAGCAACTGCAAATATTTTAATAGTTTCCAGCGAGTATGTTTCCAGTTTTCTAGAGTACAGACCCAGGAATGGAATGGCAAGGTCAGAGGGCAGCCTCTCTGCTGAGAAGTCACAGCTTATGTTTTCATTCTTGTTACAGGGAAAGAAATTAGCTAGAGTATAGTTTACTGTATCAGCTGCTGCTTATGGAAATATTTTGCCTACCATGGGTCACAAAGGTTTTCTCTTCTTTCTTTCCAAAATTTTTATGGCATTACATTTTACTTTTAAACTCATGATCCATTTTGAGTTTCTTTATGTATAGGGAATTAAGTTGAAGGTTTTTTGTTCTGTTTTGTTTTAAATATGGAATCTAGGTGGTTCAAGACCACTTGTTGTAAATCGTATCCTTTCTCTGTTCAGTAGTCTTTCACTTTTGTCTAATGGACCATGTTTGTATGCCCCTTTCTGTATTGTTCTGTCCGTCTGTTCTGTTGAGATAGACATTGATATAAATATATGCACAAAACCTACTTTATTGTTACATAGTAACAAGTGAATTTTAAAGTGCTATTTATGATGAAATATACAAATCATAAATAATTATAGGCTATATATGTTGGAAATTAGAAAAAATACATATAATCTATAAATTTAACTCAGTTCCAACTAAAAGACCAACATGATTTTGTATAGAGACAAACAAGCTGGTTCTAGAAGCTATATAGTAAGGAAGAAGAAATGGAAAAACCATGGTGAATTGTAAAAGGTAACCTTGGAAGTATCACTCTACCCACCCTGAAGAACTGTAGAATCATAGTAATTAGAACAATTACACACACACACACACACACACACACACACACATATATATATATATTACATATAATTATATATAATCTTACATTTGATTATTGTTTCTATGTAGCAATAAAGTAGGTTTTGTGTATTGGCCATGTATCATAAAACATCATTAAACTCAATTCTATGGTTTAGAAACATTTTTACTTGTTGTTCATAGTTCCTTTAGACAGACTATCATAGCCTTTATGAACAATTCTACCTTTTTCTTGTCTTCTCTCTCTTTCTCTGTCTCCCTGTCTCTGTCTCTATGTCTCTGTTTCTCTCTCTCTCTCTCATATATATATATATAAGGGAGGGAAGGGTTTCCATGCAGCTTTAAAATAGGAATGATAAGGACAGATTAATTTTTCTGTTTAAAAAAATGAATTAGGCATTTGAACCAGTAAGAATCAATTAGATTCTAACATCTGTTGTCTTGGGTTTTCCAGAAGCAAGTGGAAATAGAAAGCTCTACCTTTTCATCACTGAGCAGTGTATACACTACTATGTGTTTTTCCTCAGTCAGACCTGTGTTTGATACTGCAGCATTGCTTCTTGATGAGTTTTGTTTAACATTTACAATTAATGCTTAAAAGCCAATCTGACTTCATCATGTATGTTTCCTTTTCGCAATCTGTTTATGAGATGTGCCATAAAGCACACATTCTCAATGCACCACTGTATCTCCTAAGGAGCAGGAAGTAATTCTCCAATATCATGTCTTCTTCTCATTTATCATCCATTGTCCTTGCCCAAAACACCCTTGCCTAGAACACACCTAGACAAGGCCTAGAAGTCCTGGAGCAAGATATTTAAAGCTTACTGGTTATAATAATATAATACTGCCTATTATTAAAAACAGAATGGTGTTAACCACTGCTTGGAAAATTGTAACAGAAATTTGAAAATATCATAGGAGCAGAGGTCATTACTAATAAAGAATTATTACATCATCCTATCTTTCTAGAAAATTCTGACCATGATTCCAACTGAAGAAGAGAAGCAGAAAATCCAGGAGGCTCAGCTGGCCAACCCGGAAGTACCCTTGGGCAGTGCTGAGCAGTTCCTCCTCACACTCTCTTCCATCAGCGAGCTCTCAGCTCGGCTCCACCTGTGGGCATTCAAAATGGATTATGAAACCACAGAAAAGGTAGGCAGGTGGTAGGGACATCCCACATGCCTGGGCTGCCCAATGGTTTTACCAGTAGGTAAGTAGTAAGTTTGTGAAGCGTTGCTCTTGATAGAGAGTTTAGAGGGTGAGCTGATGGTCACTGGGTTGTAGCTCACATGGGGGTGGTGTGCATTGCATCTGTGCTTGTGGTGAGCACCCTCCTGACATCAGCCTCAGATGCCTGGCCGTAGGGAGCAAAGAAATGACTTTTTTTGTGTGTGATCAAAAAAAAATTCAGGCTGTATTTTCATGGTAGAAACTATAGAAAAGCATTAATGTGGGGGAGATCTATCATCTGTCCACCTGTTGATAATAACTGAAACTTGGCACGGGCCATGGCAGTTGGCAGCTACGTGGCTACCTTTGAGGAAATGGTAGTAGCTACTCTTCTTATTGTGCGGCTGAATGTCTGTGGCAGAGACTACATATGAGAGGGGAGTTTTGTTCGGGGCTCATGATTTCAGAGGGAAAAGTCTTTCAGGAAGGGAGAGGCATAATGGTGAGTGGAACAGCTCCATCCATGGTAGCAGCAGCAGCTGGGGGGCAGCAAACGGGAAACTGAATTATGTGAGAACTAAAGAGCCAGACATAGTAGTGTGTCTCAGTGCTCCTATGGTGAGACAGGTATACATTCAGAGACAGACAGACAGACAGACAGACAGACAGACACACACACACACACATACACACACACACACACACACACACACATACACACATACACACACACAGGTTCGGGGAGGATTTAGATGGGAACGGTACTGGAGATTCCTCTTAAGAGCAAATGGAAGCCATAAGCACCCTTCCTACACTGGGCTTGTGTTCTGTAACTTCCCTAGGGAGCTTTGAACAAACATCTCGACCCCAGATAGTAAGAGCAGACCAAAGAAATATTTCCACCCAAGTCTAATTCAGTGAACCAGAGTTTATCAGGTTACTAACATGAGGGTGGGTCAGGGGCTACTTATATAAGGACACAGATAACTCACATGGAGTTATAGAACCACGAAGCCCATTCCGGCATGGGCATGTCCAAAGTTCCCTGCCCAACTCGATGCACAGAGAGCTGGAGGGGTGTCTTTTTCTCCAGATAATTGTTACTACTTATGTAGATCACGGAGGGGCCTTGAGAAGTCTGTGTTTAAGGAGATTCCTGAGACTTGTAAATTTTGGTAACTTCCTGAGTCTCCCTCTAACATGTCAGTGGGCGTGCTCTTGTAGGCTAAGTGCGGGCCAGTGGAAATGAGATGGTGAACTGGGAGGGGCTTAGTACTAGAGAAGATGAAGACTGCCCCCCTGCTACCTTTCAGTACAGTTCATATGTAGGACCAGATGCCTATCACACAAGCTTGTCCCATGCTAGTGATTATTGCTTACTGTTTATTCCTTTAGACTACACAGACCTGGAAAGGAACCAAAAAAAGGCCAAAATTCTTACTCATCTCCCTCTTTCTTTTTATCTGAAAGGAAGTGGCCGAACCACTTTTGGACCTGAAGGAAGGAATAGACCAGTTGGAGAACAATAAGACTCTGGGCTTCATCCTGTCTACACTCCTTGCCATTGGGAACTTTCTAAATGGAACTAACGTAAGACTTCCCATCCCTCACTTTCCGGCAGCCTTTATCACAAAGCCTTGGCCATCATTTCCTGATGGGTCTGTGCCTTCGATTCTCTGGAGCACAGTGGAACAAGCAGCTTTTATGTCTTCTTGCTGAAAATTCAAAGTTATCTGTCCTTGAAATATCAGGGGCCGTTCATTTGAATATGAATACTTCTATAAGAATGTGTGCAAATATGTATATATGTTTTATAGAGTATGGCTAGCCTAAAACATTAACATCAGGGGATTTTCATTCAGAGAGATTCTATTTTGCTCTAAGCTTCTCACTCAAATATTTAGGCTTATATACATTCTGATAGTCTTTTCAAGTTTCAATTTGTTTTTAACTGTATGTGTGTGTGTGGGGGGGGGGGGGGGGGTGTGGGTGTGGGTGTGAGCATGCACACAGGGTGTGGGTGCCCATGGAAGCTAGAGGTTTTGGATGGATGCCTTAGAGCTAGAGTTATCAGCTGAGTTGTGAGCCATCCAGTATAGGTGCCATGATGCAGCTGGTCCTCTGGAAAGCTGAATGCCACCTTAACTACCAAGCCATTTTCCAGGCCTGATACTGTTTTTTAAAAGCAGATTTTAGGTAGCTGCTGATGGCTTGACTTTGGCCAGAATGTAGATACTCAGTAATGGTCGAAGGAGCAAAAAAAACTGTTGCTGAGCAGGTGTCAAAGACCTGTGAGAGCCCTGGGGGTAGGGGTGGGGGTGTCTCAGGGATGTGGCGAGAGTGACTGCTCTAGTCTGAGCAGCGGCAGAAGGAGTATGTTGCCCACCAGCCTTGGAGAAGCTAAACATCGGGCTACTGTGGACAGACATTGAGCCAAGTTGAAAGAGCCTGGGAAATACTTGTTTTTCTCTTGTCACCAAACAGGCCAAAGCATTTGAGTTAAGCTACCTCGAGAAGGTTCCAGAAGTGAAAGATACAGTGCACAAGCAGTCTCTTCTCCACCACGTGTGTACCATGGTGGTGGAAAACTTTCCGGACAGCTCTGATCTGTACTCAGAGATTGGGGCCATCACTAGGTCAGCCAAGGTATGTCCATGGACTTGGAAAGTCTGGCCTCATGGGCCTCACTGTTGGGTCTTCTGCGTCACCACAGAGGCATACAGCCTCTGGTAGGAAGCCATTCGCTGCTGCCTGTACCGCCTGCTCTGGAGCTCACAGTTATGATTCATTTCATGCCATTTCTGAACTTTTAAGATCTTTTTCCTATCTCTAGTCCTTGGTTAGATTCTTTCCTACTGAGGTATGAAGGGCAAGCCTGCCACGTGATCCTTACTCCTGCGTTCACTGGTAAGAGTGTTCCCTTCCAGACTAGCATCTCCAATATTGCAACCCTTCAGCCTGATTTTGGTAGGCAAGCCAAAAGGTACCATCTGGCTCCTTCTGAGATTCCATAGTACCCAGGGTGAGATCTGGAATCAGAAACTCGAGTATGCCTGGCCCCAGTGCTCAGAGTTGGCCGTTCCAATGATCTTATACACAGGGAACATTTTTATAGGGCTATAAACAGTATATGGCTTTGGACCCTCAGCTGTAGGCTCTTAAAGTGCAGAGTTAATATCTTTGTTAGCATATGGCTGGTTAGGGATGAAACTACTGCAGTATGTGGTCACTTAGCTGCTTGCAAGGCAGGGGGAACCACTGAGTTAGAACAACACCCAGAGAAACCCAAATATAGCAGAATTGGGGAAAATGAAGGCATAGATGTGCTGGGAGTTTGTGGGGGGTGGGCAGGAATCTGTAACAGGGCACAGAAGCCAAGCATCTGTGGGCATGGCAGTGTGAATGGGAAGTATTAGGGTACACTGGAGTCGAACATGAAGTGTGGCTGGAGAGCAGAGTGGCCAAGAGGTAGAGTTAGGGCTACAGAGGTCTCCTTGAAGGAGATCTCTTCTCCACCACCCATTGGACTAGCCTGTGACCCAGTAGCTGGGAGTCTCTTTCAGCTGCCTCAGGAGTTACTGTCTGGCAGTCACCAGGTATACCAAGCCAGGTCCCTCAGTTGACTTCATGAGACACAAAGAGGCATAGCTAGTGGTTTTTAAGCCCTGACAGAACTCACAGAATGTTTTTCAGAATACAATCTCCAAATGGGTATGCATGCCACACTGTTCTGTGGTGGGTACTTGGCTGTGGTCTTTACATGTCTGGAGTGTCCTGAATGACACAGAAAGACCCCTCATGGTTCTGCAGTCTCTGTTGTGCCACCTCCACAAGTCCTTCCTCAGAAGAAGGTTCTGTTAGGAATTCAAGACAAAGTCTGTCTGTCTAGATCCCCTTTCTTTTGTCTTGGTTTTCAGAGCCGCACAGAATAAATAAATGGGTTCTGTTTGGTTCTACCCAGGGTCTTCTCCAGCTGGTAAGTAAGTTTGGCTAGTAACCAAACTGAGCCTAACACAAAATTTCTGATATCAGGCCAGGCCAGATTCCAAGGGGCTGTCCTGGGCTCTCCTCAATACCAGGCCTCTCCTGAATGCTTATTAGACATTTAGGTATCATTTAGATTATAGCTACATGAGTTGTCCTGGCTACATACTGACCATACAGGTCCAAACTGTCCACAGCAGTTACTCTAGATGACAGCTGTTCCAGATCCTTAGATCTTGCAGCAGGAGACCATGACACCAAAGACAGCAGCTATCTGCTGCCTTCTTCCAGTCTTCAGAGAGCCTTTGTAGTTCCATAGCACTAAGCCCTTCTCAGGCTCTGCCCTGCTTTCCTGGCCTTGGGAAGCCTCTGAGCTCCCAGTCTTCCTCCCATGGCTGTGGTAGGTCCTCTCACAGATCCTCTGTTGTTCACTTGACCTCTTCTGATGGTAAGACTGCCAACACTGTCTGGGTTTTCCCCTCTGGGCCCTGCTTCTCTCCATGTCCTGACCTCTTTGATCATCTCCTCTTTCAGACTTCTGTCTGTCTCCCCTTTACCCCACCCCCAGCCCCCTGCTGCTCACTCTGTCCACCTCAGTCGCTACATTCAGCCCAGCTCTACTTAGTTCTAGTTCTTTTCCTGACCCTCTCAGTGTCTTTCCTATTCTACTAAATCTGGCCCTCAAGTGTATTTTATTTTATTTTATTTTATTTTATTTTATTTTATTTTATATGTGCTTGGTGTTTTGCCTGTATGTATATCTGTACAAGAGTATTTTATCTTGGAATACAGACAGTTGTGAGCTGCCATATGTGTGCTAGGTCTTGAACTCAGGTCCTCTGGGAGAGTCAGTGCTCTTAATCAGGCCCCATCAAATAGATTTTTCTCCAGGCCCCATCAAATGTATTTTTTTTTCTGAACCAACTAACCCTTTGTTTTACTTTAGAAAGCTTCAGATGGGGCTATTCAGGTCATTCCAAACTCTTTGCACTTCCTAGAACACTTGTTAATTCTGTGTCTCAAGTGACTGTGCATGTGTCGCTCGCATTAACTCTCAGCATCTCATGCCTCTCCACCTCCATACACACATAGGCCCTGAGGGTACTGTAGAGTTTGATCTATGGGAGGAGACACTTACTGACATGGATCACTTACATCCTGCACTTGCCTTTGTGTATTTATTGTGCTATCTTAGACTTCTGTGCATACCTGAAATGGGGAGTGTTGGACACAGGTACTCCATGAGTATTGGATGGATATATGAATGACGATGAAAAATGATCCAATCATTTTTCACATAAACTGTGAATTTTGGTGAAGAGAAGTCAGCGATCTTTGCTGGGTGAGCATAGCAGAGCCTCCAGTGACTAGGAAAGTTCATTAGTCTTTAGGAAAATATTAGCCTCAAAGAACAAGAGGATCCTGCGAAGGTTTATGAGACTTCTACTCAGCTCATCTTGTACCAGGTTCCTTCACTTCATGTTTGAATTTACAGTTCTCAAACATTCTCAGAACATTTCTTCCCAAACAAGGCAAGCAAAGAAGACTCTTATATTGAGCTCACTTGGGGAACAATTTTATCACTAAATAAGTTGATGTGGAGACAATGAAAAATACACATGTGAATCATTTTTAGGCCATAAATATGTTTATATTTCAAGATGTAAATTTGTTTTTGATGCTTGTTTCCATCCAGAGGCACTTTGGGCTCCTAGCTTGGGCTGGTGTCCAGTTGTTTCACTCACTTGCTGTGTTCTCTCTCTCTCCCTGATTTTTAGGTTGACTTTGATCAACTTCAGGATAATTTATGTCAGATGGAGAGACGATGCAAAGCTTCATGGGACCACCTTAAGGCAATTGCAAAACATGAAATGAAACCAGTTTTAAAACAACGAATGTCAGAGTTCCTAAAAGACTGTGCAGAGCGAATTATAATTTTAAAGATCGTCCATCGGAGGATAATTAACAGGTACATGTGCTGAAGAGCTTACAGAAAATGAAAGTATTTCATTTTCAGGATCAGAAGGTTAAATTACAAAAATGTTACAGTGCATCCTAGATACATAGTAGGTATTCCCACAGTACTGATGTCCAAATATCTATGTATGCAAAACAGTGCCATTGGATCTTAATTGGAAGGAATGCTGGGGATAATTTAATGCAAAATTCCCCCTTGACCCAGGAATTGCTTTTGTAAGATTTCTGCCAAGTTGTTTCTTCTTGGCAGCTGCTGGAGTCATCTCATCTACAAAGGGCCTACTCCTCTGTGCGGCTGTTCTCCTTGTTAGAAAGGTTCTCTTATGTCTGGTCTATACACAACCTCTGGTGTCTTCTCCAGCTGCTCTCCAGCACGTGCACCTGAGTAATGGCTGGACCGTGTGTACCACAGGGGCCTTCTTCTGCATCAGCCTTCCTCAGAGTCCCAGGGTCTAGGCGGCCTCTGGAGTCGTGCTTCATTTCCAAGAGCTATTACTGAATTTCTAGTCCATTCTGGTCATGGTCAGGGTCATAACCAATAGTGAAGATCAGTGAGCTTAAGTAACTTGGGAGCAACCATCATCCATGTGACCTACGTTGGATGGATCAATTTGAGAAAATACATCATAAGGAATAGCTTTGTCAATGAAACAAACGTTTAATCTATCTTGATAAAATAGTTACCAAAAGCAGGCACAACAACTTTATAAGACTTTAATGAATTTGTTCTAGTTTTAACATCTCAAACAGAAACTGTTTATTTTCATGTTATTTTTAAGTTGGTGTCTTAGTCAGGGTTTCTATTCCTGCACAAACATCATGACCAAGAAGCAAGTTGGGGAGGAAAGGGTTTATTCAGCTTACTTCTACATAACTGTTCATCACCAGAGGAAGTCAGGACTGGAACTCAAGCAGGTCAGGAAGCAGGAGCTGATGCAGAGGCCACGGAGGGATGTTCTTACTAACAGGTAGTATCCATGGTAGCATCCAAATTTTAGAACACTAAGTTCAAATGAAGTCTTTAGTAGGAGCCTAGATTATAGAACTGATTTGATTAAAGGGGCAGTTCATTGCTAACCTGAGCCTTGTTGCTTTGCTTTGTCTCCTTAAACACTATTCAAACCTACTATGGTAGTCTTTCACCCCACATATTGGAAATAGACCAAAAAAGAATAAGAATAAGAATAAGAATAAGAATAAGAATAAGAATAAG
>JADRCD010222934.1:16032-28709 GCA_019843815.1 Montemys delectorum
AGAAAGGAGAAAGAGGAGGAGGAGGAGAATCACCTTAAATTAGGGCCTTATACCTTATAACCAGTAAAATAAATTATATTACCATATAGGCCTACCTATCAAGCTTCAGATCAGAAAGTTGTATTTGTTTGCATAACTGTTGCTTCAGGCAATACTTGGCTTTTGAACCTTTTGTCCATCATAGAAAATCTTGTTTGTTGGCACCCACACATTCGCCTTTCATCTTCTCCTGCTGCCCTAACAGCCTTGAGTTGCACCATGGGTGAGATGTGTAAACTCGGTCATTCCCATTGGATCATTGGTTAGCAGTTACTATGAAAGGCATGGAAGAGAAAGAAGCAGAGGAGAGTTGGGGTGGGGGTTACCTCTCCCTAGAAGGCCTGGTGAACTGAAGCCAGGGTCTGCAGGTAGGCATACCTATGTAGATGTGCCTATGTAGATGGGCCTAGGGGAAGGCAGGAGACAGGTAACCCCCCCCCCCCCCCCGAGAAGTGATTCCTCCTGAAGGAGCCCATCACCTCAGTAAATGGCACACCTGATTTAAAGGCTGGTAATGGAAAAGTGTAGATTCTTGTCTTGACTTGAACTTCTTGTGATGGGAACTAGTCCCACCATAGCCACAAGACCTGTGTGTCTCTAATCCAAAGGTTATAGTCAGCTAATCTCTTAAAGCTTTTGCTTCCTCCAAGCCATATGCTTTGGCTTTCTGAACAAATGGACTGAGTCTTTCTTTCAAATGCACATCTGAATATTTTTCTTGGGTACAAAGTCTAAGTGCCTGTTCCCTCCCTAGTTTGCAACGTAAGTACTTAAGTAAAGTTTTCAGTTTATACATTAGGTTTTGATGCCCGTGGTTCTAAAACAGTGGTCTGGTGGTAGAAAATGAGCTATTTTGAGTTTTATATAAAATTTTACATTAAAAAGGAGGAGTCAGAAAGGTCATTGTTAAGAATGAGACAAAGTACGGTTACTATCTGTTGAGGACAGGTTCCTGTGTTGATCCTTGTATATGCACAGCTCTTGGATAGTGATAGAAGATAATATATGCAGAATAGTATACCACCCTATCCTTGTAAAATATCTATGTTACATCTGATAAGTAGTGTCATTTGGCAGTAAGAGCCAGGACACTCAGGCTGGAGTAGTACTGGGTCAGCAGTGACGAGAAGGTGCTGATTTACATAGAATGGTCTGGGAAGGCTCACTTGGGAAGTGACGATTTGACAGAGATCTGTGGGATAAAGAACATTTCCATCATCATCATCATCATCATCATCATCATCATCATCATCATCACCATCACCACCATCACCATCACCATCACCATCATCATCATCATCACCACCACACCATCACCATCATCACCATCACCATCACCATCACCATCACCATCACCATCACCATCATCATCATCATCATCATCATCATCATCATCATCATCATCATCATCCATGCACCATTATGTGGGCAAAATGTTCTGAGCATAGCAAATGTCTCATACTGGATGCCTTGCCAGTCTTATGGCTCTTTGCTCTTTGGCCTCTGTGTCCGTTTAGGATTTTCTACAGACTACAGAGGGGACTTATTCCATCCTGAATAATGATAATATTCAAAGTGGTTGGAATCATGACAAATTGGCAGAGAATGGAGTTGGCTGTGGGGTGCTTGTGTGCATATGTATGCAATTTATGCATTCATCTGTAGATGAACACTGGGTTCTTAGTTTCTGGCTGTTAAGAATGATCCTGCTGTGAACATTTGTGTAGATGTTTTTGTATGTACACACATTTTCTTGTCTGAGTGTATGCACAAGAAACTGTGTGGCCACATAGAACATGTCTTTAGCTTTCTGAAGAGCTCCAGCACAGGCTTTCCATAGCAGTTGACCCTCGTATGTTTCCACCACTGCTGGCAAATAATTGCAGTTTCTCCCAGTCCCTGCTGATGCTTGACTATGTTTTTGAGATAGCCATTGGTGTGGGTGAGGCGGTATAGCATCTGCTGTTGCCACCTCCATTTCCCTGTTGACTAATGATTTGAACATATTTTTATGTACTTCTTGGCTATTTGTATAACTTTTTATAAAATGAGAAATGTGTATTCACACCCTTTGATTGTCTGTTTCTCAGCCTTGAGTCTTGAGATGTCTCTGTGTATCCTGGGTAGGGGGGCCTATCACATATGCAGTTTGCAGATACCTTGTCCCATTCAGAAGGTTGTGCTTCCACTGTTGGCAATGTCCTTTGAAACACAAAAGTTTTAAATTGTGGTGCAGTTCAGTTCATTCTTTTCTACTGGTTGCTTACGGTTTTAGTATTATATCTAAAAACACATCTAATCCAAAGTCATGGAAATTTGTATCTTGTTTTCCTCTGAGGGTTTGCTTTCTTGTATTTTTTTTTTTGGCAGCATTTTGCAGCCCCTTTTGCTTTAAAAACAATGTACATGTTTTACTCTGTTATGTTTTACAAAAGCAAAGCAAAGTGTCCTTCCCTGAAAAACAAATTGTGTCCATATCAAAACTGTACAAGTGAAAGTGATCAAAGCCACGAGGTTTTGTCTATAGGTAATGGTGTTATTTATGTGATACTCTTTGTTCTACCAAAAAATGTCCCCCTATTTTTCTGTATCTTATCCCTTGCTTCCTGGAACTTGTGTGCTAACTTTACAGAGCCAATGGCGTCCAACTCCTTGATCTGCGCAGTGTCTAGCTGCAGAGGCCAGGCTTGCCTCACTCTTGGTTTCTCTGCGTCAGCAAGCAGGAGTCACCAGCTCCAGCTTAGCAGCTTTTAATTCATAAACATAGGAAATTGTATTCAACTTATTTGGCATGTCTTAGTTCAACTAAGATCCTACATTTAATCCTGCAAGAAGAATGTTTCAAAATACCTAGAAGCATCTATTTAGAAGCAAACTACTTTACAATCATCTATTTAGAACCCATTTTTAAAAATGTGTCATCTGCACACATTCGGTTACTCAAGAGCTAAGTGAGGGATTTCAAAACACGTCTCTGTTCCCATACAGTTCTTATGCAATCTAGAAATTGTGCTGTGTCTTCCTTAGGATATAACTTGATCATTTTTCTGGAAAGCTTGGCAGATCCATTTACAAATGTAAAGACAAGTAAGAAAGTAGTTGGGATCTTTCACCAGACTTAGCATCATGTCAACAGATGAGAGTGCGAGGTGAACTTGAATGTTGTTTCTTCTTTACCTCAGAAGGCGCTTCAGCTTAACAGGGCCAGGGATGAATAGTGCTCTCCTGTAGAAAGCCTAGCTCAGGAATTTCTTATAGAAAAGTTCTACACAAGTAATTATTGTCCTCCCTGTCTTTTGTGTACAGATTTCACTCATTTTTATTGTTCATGGGCCACCCCCCTTATGCAATTCGAGAGGTGAACATCAACAAGTTCTGCAGGATCATCAGCGAATTTGCTCTGGAGTATCGCACGACCAGGGAAAGGGTTCTACAGCAGAAACAGAAACGGGCCAACCACAGAGAGAGAAATAAGACCAGAGGGAAGATGATCACTGATGTAAGTTTCGTGAATTCAGATGCTTCATGATATGGTTTTTGAAAGTAAGAAAAATCCTAAGTAGCTCCACAATTTTGGAAGGATGTGTTGTTTTCTTCTTCCTGTTTGTGAACAGCAATACAAAAAAGTTTCTCTTTTACAAAGTGCCCTCAATCTCCTCTTCTACCATGTCTGTGCAAATCTATTGTGTAACACATGAGCACCAGGACAGTGAAAGTTAAGATGGGGTGTCTGGAGGCTTAGTAGTTGACATTTGATGAAGGTGTGTGTGTGTGTGTGTGTGTGTGTGTGTGTGTGTGTGTGTGTGTGGTGTGTGTGTGTGTGTGTGTGTGTGTGTGTGTGTGTCTGTGTGTGTAGCAGGTAATGCAACCTAGTATAGGAAGGCAGGTGTATTTATTTGACATGAAATCAGGAATTTCATTCTCCTAACAATGTTGTGTATCAGTCAGCCACTTGGACTACTCAGTTTGAGAAGGTGAACTGACAAACTGATGTTACTCCTCTAAGACGTAACCTGGTGGTCACATAATTTGAGTCACAGAGTGTTGGCATTGGAAGATGTCACAGAGGACATTAAGTCTAGCAGAAGTTTCTCTACAGCACCTGAGGTTATCCTCAACACTTATCTCCTTATATTGCTGGCTCTCTGTATTTCCATCCATGAGCCTACCTTAGTACCATATCACATAGCCAGGGAAAGAATTGAGAAGCAGAAAAATAGGCAGGCTAACTACAGATATTTTGTAGACGTGGCATGTTCCATAAATGGAGCTGAACAGGATACAGGAAAGATGTGTAGACTGGCAAAAGTGCCCAGGGCACGCTTTCTTTCCAATCTGCTTCTGTGTAACATAAAAGTCAGTTGGCTCCCCCATGCGTTATTACTGGTAAGCTGCAAGTGTCTTTTTGGGAAAAAATGAAGGCATTTTCTTGGAATCCCTCTTTCAGGGAATCCTCCTTTCTTTACTTATTTGACTAGACTTAGGCCCAACGGGGAATTGGGGCCATTAGATCCTATTTGGAACCTGTTGGAGAGAGCCCCATTTTTTTCATTGTTTTCATTAGTGCCCATGAACTTTCCCCCATAGGTGCAAGAGCTTGGTGCCCTGGGCTTCCTGAGAAGGGGAATGGAAGGAGTAAAGGGTTAAGCCATCAGGAGTGCTATCACTCCAGGGGCTTAAGCCTCAGCTGAACTCGAGTCAGGCAGATGTCTCTGCAGAGGAAAGAAATCAATTAAGACCTTATGGAGGCTGCCATCTGTGGCCAGGGGAGTGTTCATAGTGCAGGCAAAGCAGGGCAGGGAGTGTAGTTACCAAGAGTAAGCATTCCTGAGGCCTCTGACTTCCTGTGGCTGCCCAGATGTTCTGACTACAAGACACTTTGTACTTAAAAGGCAGTTCTATCTGTCCCCTGTCACCCACTTATTCCCAAACCTCTTGCCCTCCTTGGATGCTTCTTGACTGTCTCCTGAAAGGAGCCTGTTCTTCAACCCCTCACAACTCTGAATGTTGATGTTGTCAGCCGGGTTATTCCATCCTTTAAAATCTAGTTGTCTTGGAACCTTGGCTTTCTGGGGTATTCAGAAAGCAAATTGGAGCCACTTGGGCAAACTATGACCTACATTTCATTCCAAAGTGTTATTTTTAAAAGTCTTAAAAAAGGATCATTCATTTCTGTGGAAATTAGACATATTGTAACGCAAACAACACAAGTCCAATATGCTTATAGTTAGGAAAACACATTAAAATTTCTTGCCAAATTCCTGACATTTTTTTTTAAAACAGAGCCTACTAAGTTTTAAATTTATCCTTCTTTGAGAACATTTTGGCTCTCAAGAGGTAATGTTTCTACAGTGTGATTCAAAAGTACTTAAATTTCTATTAAAATCTAGACAGTACAGATTTCTTCAATGTTAACTTTCAAACTAGCCCATAGTAGCAGAGGTCAAGGTAGTATTTGTGTGTAAAGCCTGCCACCTTCTGGATTATTAGAATATTGTTACTAGAACCAGACAGTCTTGGATTTGCTCAACTCTGAGAAAGGCTTGCTGTATGCCCAGTACTAGGGTGCCTGGACAGATATGAGGACAGTGAGAGGCAAGGTCGTAACCAAGAGATGACACAATCTTATTAGAAAATGGCATATGCACAGCCAAAACTGAAGCCACACAGTAGACTTAGAGTCATGGAGCCTGAAAATTAGAGTTAGAAAAAAAAATTTTTTTTTTTTTTGGAGAATTCTGCACAGTCAGTTTTATTGTAGATACAAAATAAATAGGTTTGTAGCAGCTCACAATGAGAAGTCTGCAGGAACTCTGGAGACTACCTTCTCTGATCTGCTGTGCCTCCCCAACCTTCCTGCTTCCAAGCATGCAGTGGGCCCCTTTCTCACAACCCAGGGGTCCTTCTACAAATGGCCCAGTGTGGAACTCATTCTTCATCTTTATGTCCTAACCTGGTCCTAGACCTCCTGGGGGACCCTGCCGGTGTCCAGGCAAGGAAGCAAACCGCAAAGAGATGAGAATCACAGGTTGGGAACTCTGATATCAGGCAGTTTATTCCCAACACGTTTAAGCCCAGTGTAATTTAGAAAAAATTTCTGTATAATACAGTCCCCCACTGCACAAGGAAGTGCAGTTATATCAAAACTCAGGGTACATGTCATTTCCTCCAAGAAGATGGGTCCTAGAGTAGGCTTAAGGGCCCAAGGAAGGTTCTGGCCTGGTCTCAGTCACACAGACAGTGTAGAGGTCATTTGGGTTATTAGCAACCTCTGGTCCTGGTTGTGGGTGCTCGGGGAAACCCCTGGCTATAAAGGTCACTTAGATTACTAGCTGCCTCCAGTCCTGGCTATAGGAGTTGGCCTTGCCCAACAAATAACACAGATCACTGGGCTATTCGTCACTCCCAATTCCCAGCTTTCTGGATGGATAAACCAGTTTTTAAAAATCTCTCCCTGTGTGTTTAATACTCCTGTATATATCTTTGGTTTCTCTGTGGGTAACAGAGACTTTGTGCTGTGATTCCTATCATAATCCAAATGGTTTCTGGGAACTCATCTTATCAAGTTGTACAACTCTTGCAGAAGGAATAGGGACCCTAGTATGAGACCCTTTTAACCTTAACTTCTTCTTATTCAGGAAAGGGATTGACAGCCCTCCGAGGGCTTGGGGTGGCTGGAGATTCAAAACACAGTATCTTGCCTATGTGCATATGCCTGATAAAAATGCCAATCATCCTGGCTAAACTGATAATTCACTCAACAAGAAGGATGGTAGAGAGGACTTGTTATCTTACAGTCTAAAAGTATAGCCAATTTCTCAAAAAAAAAAAAATCATGCCTGGTTTGTTGGCCTGGCCTCTAGCCTCTGTGGAAATACTTATATTAAAATATTATAAGTGTGTTGAGTTTAAATCAAGATTAATGGCATGGTTTTTCCTGTTCACTTTATTTATAAAAGGGTCTTCAAAGCATATCTACTGATAAAGTAATTGTAGTACAATGTCACTTCTGGTGACTGCTTTGAGGAATAGTAGAATTCTACAAAGAGCTTAGCTTCGTGTGTCTGAGGGTAGTATGGTATGTTGTGCTTGAGAATCTTTTCATATGTCCCATGTGATCTGTGTGTAGAAAGCCCCTCAGGCTGGGCAGCGAAGAGCCTAGAACTTGTGATGGGCACAGCCAGGTCAATGAAGGCTGGTCTACTTATTGATGCCTAGGAAGCCAGTAGGTAATGGTGAGTCACGCAGACATAGCCAGCTGCATGAAGAGTATAGAAGCTTGGTAGTGCTCAGGGAGGCTGATTAGTGACTGACCTTATGGCTTTCCTCTGGAGGTGAACCTGAAGCTCATCAAATACCCCCTGCCTCCTATCAGTGTGATCTTGAAGCACTGAGAAAACACTCAGTAAGAACAGAGAGAGAGCCTGGCACCTTCTGACTTACGACAGCCTGCCCTGCTGTTAGTGGCTGCTTTCTGTTTTTTGGACATGATCTGTCAGTGAGATTATCTCATGTTGCTGATGTCTGTGCCTTCTAAGAATCCTTCTGTCTTTTCCATCTTGTCCTGCCCTGTCCTTTCTGGTAGACCGATGACGAGGATGACACTGAGGTATGACAATTCATGAGTGTGAAGAATACCACATTTGCCCTTCCCTGTGTGCTGTAGAGTAACCTAACAGTTAGCATGAAGTGTTGGCACTGTTTAGCACTTGAAAACTGTGCATGGACATTTTCTGATTAGTCTTCGTGTGATCGCTAACCATCTGATCAGCTCTTGCCATTGCTGTTTGTACCAGAGATTGAGGTACTAACTACATTTTGTAATGTCCCCAAGCCATAACTAACTACTCTGTCACTAGGTTCAGGTGAGTCTGGAAAAGTAGACAGTTTCCCTTCCAGCCCCTTTCTGTGCCTTTTACAACCCAAGCTGAGCACAGAGCTGCATGTCTGTAATCCTAGGCAGGAGAATTGTGAGTTTTTGACCAGAGACATAACAAGAACTTTTATCAAACAAACAAACAAAAAGAAAAAAAGAAAAAGAAAAGAAAAGAAAAGAAAAGAAAAGAAGAAAAGAAAAACCCAAAAAACCATATAAACCATATGAATGAAAAAGCAAAATAGAAGCAGGCGGGAGAATGGAGCTCAGTGGTGCAGGACTTGCTTGTGCATGTACAAAGCTTTGAGTTTGATCCACAGCATCAAAAACAAAAATAAAACCAAAACAGGGTAAATATACAGAGCATCCCAGAGTCAGGAAGAAAGACTAACAATGATGTTTGACCCTGGGGACTGAGGAAGGAGAAGCATAGACAGAGTAAGTCACAGATTTGTCACAGGTCTGTAGCAGGGGCTGAGAAGCAAAACCTTGGAGCTGATCTTGGTCCAAGCTCATCTTTCTGTTCTTCACCCAGATGTAAGCATTGTGTGCATGTAACTCTGTATAGAGTTCTAGAACACATCTCAGAAAACATATATGCCCTGCAGTTTTGAGAAAAATCAATCTGTGTTTATAATGCTTGTTACAGCAAGCATCTACATTTTTAACAAAAGTAAAGGTAGGATTGCTGAATTAAGTTTCAGGCTGAATTTATCTGGTATGTTCTGTTCTGTGACCTGAACACATTTGTGATCACTGGCAAGCCACTTATTCTTGGAGAGTGTCTTCTTTTTCCATAAAAGGGAGATGAGGTTAAATCTCCAAGACTCCTCAGCATCAGCATAGAAAATGAAGCTCTAGACAGTTGATGGGAAAGGCAAATATCAGGTCTTACCAATGTTTCTTTTGATGTTTAGCTTTCCCAGGAGTTAATGTCCATCTCCCCTAGGTAGCATCCACTCCAGTGCAGGATGGATGGCAGTGAAGTTCCTTCTGAGGCTTCTCTTTCTGGTGTTAGATCTTCTTGTAGAGAGATATTTGCCATGTTGGGCATTTTCCATGACTGACAGAACTCTGTGATATACTGAATACACACACAGAGAAACCAGAGGAGAGAGTGTTGCCCTTGAATGAACACTTTCTAAGCCTGATGGCCTCTTTGACGAGTGTTCCTCACATCTTAACCTCACTTTGGTTTTGCAGTCTGGCAAGTTCTCTGGCAGTTCTCCAGCAGTGCCAAGCCAGCCACAGGGTCTGAGCTATGCTGAGGATGCAGCTGAACATGAGAACATGAAGGCGGTGTTGAAAACCTCATCTCCTGCGCTGGAGGATGCCACCCCTGTGCTTGGTGTCCGCACTCGCAGCCGGGCAAGCCGAGGTAACTTCTGCTGATGATGTGGGGGCTGGTATTCCCAGGTCGACCACCCCAGAAAAAATTCTCTTCATTGCAGTGTGTGGATTACTGTGTCCAGAGAGTGTATGTGAAGAGCCATTAAATCCCCAGTAGTCTCTATGCTGACGTATCCATGCATCTTCTTATAGAAGGCTGTCCTGGCTAGATGTAAAGAAAGCACAGTAGAAAGCTTCTTAGGAGGGGAACTCCTGTACTGGGACTTTTCACATCCATTTATTATTATTATTTGTGTGTGTATGTGCTGAAAGGGTATATTACTGTGTGCACGTGGTGTTCAGAGAACAAGTTTGTTTCATCTTTTCACCGTTCTGTGGGTTCTAGGATTGAACTCAGCTTGCCAGGCTTGTGTGGTGAGCACTTTTGCCCTTGCAGGCAGCCATCTTTGTGTGCACATAGAATATGTCAGAGCATATATGTGGAGGTCAGAAGACAACTTGTAGGAGCTCTTGTGTGTTTCTACCTTGTGGATTTGGGGAAAGGAACTCGGGTCATCGACTTAGCAACAAGTGCCCTGACCTGATGAGGCCTCTCGTGGGCCCTATGCATTCTTTTATACACATTAGAAGCTAAGAGAGAACATGAAACCATGGCTGGTAATCTACAGGAAAGACATTAGCGGCACAGCCCTCAGTCATCAACATACTGCAATGTATGGACTTGAAATGACCACTGAAAGTACTGTTCTTAAAACAAACAAACAAACAACTAAGTGAACATGCACGCAAGTAGGTTAGATAAAAGTGGATGGTTTTACAGGTAACTAGAATTTATAAAAGAGTTAAATGGGCTTCATGAAGCCACAAAACAAAATACCTGAAGTAAGGACCATAGTGGACAGGTTAAATTGTAGAATTTTGTCTAAAAAGGAGAAAATTATTGAATCCAAAGACAATATATTTGAAAATATGCAAAGTGAAGTATGCTGAAATAAACAGAACAGGTCGTAAGAGATACAGTTGCATCATGAAATAATGATTTTTTTTTCCCCACATGTCTACAAAGCAAGCAGATGGGCCAGAGAGATGCTCTTAAGATCACTGACTAGTCTTGCCCAGCACCTCCATGGCAGCTCACAGACATCTCTAACTCCATTCTCAGGAGATCCATGACTGCTTTTGGCTTCAGATACCAGGAAGACACATGATACATACACATATATACATACAAAACACCCCCACACATAAAAGAAATAAACAGACTAAGTAGAGAAAAAAGATATTCAATAGGTATACTGCTGAAAATCACACATAAAGATAATATTTTTGTAACAGAAAAGACACCTCTTACCTATAGCCTGGCTATAGAAATGATGGTTCATTTTTCAACAGAAACTATAGAAGATTTAAGCAAAACAAAAAAAAGGCAGAATGATATCTTTCAATGCCAGAGAAACTTCTCCTCTAGCTCTTTACCCCCATGGGGATTATCTTTCAGAGTGAAAACAAATATTTTCTCTGTATTAAAACAGCACCTCCACTGATGTGACTCATCTCCTGTTTAAGGTTAGATTTCTAAAAGGGAAACATAAATGTCTGTCTGCTTTCAAACAATTTCACAGCTTGAGAAATGAAGTGAAGGTAAACTGATATCGTGCTGTTATGACCTAGAATGCTGTATCCCTCCACTATGTCTAAATGTCTTAGAATAGCCCAGTAAGTCTCCTGGGCCACTGGAAGCATGAGAGGCCATGGCAGTCTTTTCCCAATGTATGCATGGAGGTGCAGAGGTTCTAAGATCATGTATATAAGCAGAAAGAATGAGTATAAGTGGTGACCAGGTAGCAAGGAGAAATGACCAAGGAAAGAGAAGGTACAAACAAGAAATCAATTCCACAATGAGCTCACAAGGAGATAAAGTTGTCACAGAATAGCCTGGTAATGCTTTAGATTTCTCATAGCTGATCTATCAAAACTAGATCACTGGGGATGTGTTGACAGGAGATGTTGGTAAGTCTCAGAGAGGAGAGTCACTTCATACCTGCATTTCTGTCCAGTGCTCTGAAAGTATATCAGAAGCAAATGGAATTGATAGAGCTGTGTGTGGGTTGGTAAGGATAGGTTTTTTTTTTTCCCTTTTTTTTTTTTTTTTTTTTTTTTTTTTTTGAGACAGGGTTTCTCCTTATAGCTCTGGCTGTCCTGGAACTCACTCTGTAGACCAGGCTGGCCTCAAACTCAGAAATCTGCCTGCCTCTGCCTCCCAAGTGCTGGGATTAAAGGCATGCACCACCACTAACCAGCAAGTAAGGATAGTTTAGATTTCAAGATAAGACAGAATTTTAACTCATCAGATGGAAGGGAACCAGGAGACTGTTACATGATATAGTTTGGCTGTTGGTGGCTCTACTCTGAGGACAGCCATTAAGAAATCTAAGTAAAAGTAGACTTTGAGAACTGTGTCAGCCTAATTGGGAGTGACCTTAGCTGAAATGCCCAACAGAAGGGAGATGGAACCTGAAGAGATCACCTCCAGTAGATAGACCAGTCTCCCAGTAGAGGGATGGGGTCACCAACCCACCTTCAAAAATTTTGATCCAGATTTATTCCTGGCTAAAAGAAATGTAGGGACAAAAATGGAGCAGAGACTGAAGGAAAGGCCGTCCCTTGATCAGCCCAACTTGGAATCCATCCCATGGGCAGGCACCAAGCCTTGACACTATTGCTGATGCTATGTTGTGCTTGCAGACAGGAGCCTAGCATGGCTGTTACCTGAGAGGCTCTACCAGCAGGTGACTGAGACACATGCAGATACTCACAGCCTACCATTGGACTGAGGTTGGGGACCCCTATGAAAGAGTTAGGGGAAGGATTGAAGGAGCTGAAGGGGATGGCAACCCCATAGGAAAACCAACAGTGTCAACTAACCTAGATCCCTGGGAGCAGCCAGAGACTAAGCCACCAACAAAAGAGTATACATGGGCTGATCTGATGCCCTTGGCATATATGTAGTAGAGGACTGCCTTGTGTAGCCTCAGACAAGGGGAGAGGATGCACCTAATCCTATAGAAACTTGATGCCCCAGGGAAGGGAGATACTTGGGGTGGGGTCAAGCACCCTCTTACAGGCAAAGAGGAGGGAGGATGTGGTAAAGAACTCTGGGATAGGGGACCTGGAGGAGGTACAACATTTGGAATGTAAATAATTAAAATAATTAATCAAAAAAACTGTCAGCAATTATAACAGCCATTGCTACTTGAAGATACTGTCCTTAGCCTCTTTCATATTTATAGTAAGATTTCAAGAACACATATACACACATAGACAAACATGCATGTATGGACACATACATACAAATATATATATGCATATGCACATACACATACACACATGCATGAATACATACACATCCATA
>JADRCD010222935.1:8210-21047 GCA_019843815.1 Montemys delectorum
TGTGTGTGTGTGTGAAGTTATTCCATTAACTGGTGTCTTTCAACAATTTTATATTAATACTACAGATTAACTACATTTTATTTTTTCATTTATCCTTTTCTTCTACATTTTGAATGTCTTCAGTTATTCTTATTTTCCTTTTGAAGAGTCTTGGACTTGGTAAAGTAGTTTGTCTGACTAATCAGCCAGTCAAAAGAGAAGTTAGCTTTCAAAATAAACCCTGCCTGCTTCAAAAGAAGTAGGGCTTTGTATACACATCTCCATCCCTTCATCTTCCCAGGTCCTGTCAAGGCACAGGTGAAGAAATAGGAATGAAGGCCCACATGCTGAGACCTCAACATTGCATTTATTTGTCTATACTAGATCACTATCCTTGTGTTTTGTGAGTTGAATTGTAAATGAGATTGAAGGAAACTCCAGAAAAATGATGCCATTATGCTATTGAGGACTTCTATACATTCAGGAATGCTTGAAATAAGCTTCAAAAAACAATATGCATTATATATTTAAAAGAAATAACAATATTTTAAAATTAGCATTATACTAAATCTTTTGGAAATACTATTACAGAATAGTAACAGTAATACTAATATTGCACTAACTCCAACAGAGAAAACGAGGCACTTGCTGTTTTCCAGGTAGGAAACTGAATCTAAAGAGAGACTGATATGCCCACAGAATAACAGTGAACAGTGGGAGAGCTGAAGCTGTCCGAGTTGAAACTAAGGACTTGTGCCAGCTTCTGTTGCTGCCTTTTCGGAGAAGAGCTTTGGTGTTAGCCTGCAATTCTGTTTTCATGATCTCTTGCAAAGTAATCAGCAGGGATATTGATGCATGCAGAGATACTGTATAGAAAAAAATCAAGAATGCTTATTAAAATCATACAATTTAAATTTTCTTTGCTCTTTCGATGATAAAAATGTTTACTTAAAAATAAAAGATTATTTTTTAGTACTATCTGCTTCAGAGCCTTGATCTTTTCTCCATTAAGTCATTTATTTATTCACATTACATCCTGATCACAGTCCCCCTCTCCTTGCACTTCCTCCTTCACACAGTCCCTCCCCACACTCCTCCACCTTCTCTTCTGAGAAGAGGGAGTTCTCCTCTGGGTACCAACATACCCTAGTGCCTCAAGTCACAAGATTCATTTTACTTTGTAGCTAAGATTGCTCCAGAACTCACTATATAGTTTGTGCCTCATATTCATGTCAGGCATCCTTCCTCACCCTTACAACTACATCAAATCCTAAAATGATATAGAGTTATCTAAACCTACATACTCATAATTTATTAAACTGCACATTGAAGTCCATCATTCAAGCATACTGAATGATGAATTTTAGTTCTCAAAATGAGGCAAAAGCAAATATGTCCAAGCTCAATATAGCTATTTAATACACTCCTTTGGGATTGAATAACTTGGAAAAAAGCTAAATCCTAAATAGTTATCATAATATTATTTGTGTTGTTAAAAGTAGCTTTATACAAGCACTTGAAGCATCCAGGTACAAATTTCAAGAAATTATCCAACTGATAAAAGTCAGCTATAAGACTAAAGTAGGCTTGTGTCTAGCCCTTTCCTTTCCCTGTAACTTTAGAACATGAGTTATGAAATGAACAATGATCTTTAGGGAAGGGGCATATCTTCCAAAGTACCTGGTGGTTCTCCCGTAGGCTGTGTCTAATGGCCTGGAAAATTAGAAAGGAATGGATATAACTGGTGTTTTGTGGTTGAAAGGGCTTCAGGCCAGTAAGGCTGAGTAACTCAAGCTCTCATAACCTGTTGAGAAGCCCTGCACTGACCTAGCAGGGTCATTTCATAGACCTTCCAACAAGACACAAAATTAAAAAATAAAAAGCTAAAAAAATGCCCCTCTGGCTTTCTTATTCTACAATATTGAATTCGGTTTTAACTCTGAAACTTCAAAATGGCAACAGAATCTTAAAATAGAAGTGTTAGAGTGGGGGTAATTCTGAGATTAGGACTTGTCATCAGAAAAATTTCTGTCTAGCAAATCCCACTGGTTTGTGAGTCACAGGACAGCATTCACATCCTGAGTACATGATTTATTTTGTCTCTAATGGAAAAAAAAATCCTCTCAGCTTTTGAAAAATGTGAATGTATATCAAATGGTTGTAATATACTATGAACTTGACTCTTATCTATACGATGTCAGTAGTGGATGATTGGAAATATATACCCAGAGGTACAAAGGAATCTAGTATTAGAGAGATCCTGACTATAATGAATTTTTATTAGGAAACTTCTACAGCTAAGAGAAAGTGACATTGCTTTCTCCAGAGGTAAAGAGCCAATAGGAAGAAACCATGAGATTCATTATGAGAGCTGACCACATTTTTATAGAGGCAGAGAAAACTTACAACCTGCCATCTGCAAACAGAAGTAGGAAAAATGGTCATGGTATCCTCCTGAATGACTCTGAAAGCCTAAACCAAATCCAAACTAGTTGGCCAATCCTCAAACCCACCTCAAGGCCTACAATTTGTGTGGCTAAAAAGTCTCTGATTTATATGTTCATGAAAGAAAAGAGGTGGATATCTGTCCTTCACTTTTGTTATCTCCAACAGATAGTTCTACCAACTATCAGAGCATGAGCTGCTCTATTGAGGTGGACACATAAAATCAAGCCTTCAAGAATAATTGATAGTGACTAAATTACAGTTGGAATTATAAGTACTCATTATTCCTAGCCAAATTTAAACTCCCACTAAGAAAAGTATGTTGCTAATTAGATAAGATTTCAAAAGCCCAACTTTCAGATGTCTGCTATAGTGTGACTGTCATTGTTTTGTAAAAGAGATGTTGAGAACTGAACATCTTGGACAAGACCTGGCTTGATTAGAGTGGCAAGGAGTAGAAACTATACTACCAAGGTCAAGTTAAGCACCACTCATGGCTTCCTGGATTGAAAAGAAATTAAGGATGTCTCCTTACCTAAAAGCATGATGATTCTACTATGACCTAAAGCCAAAGAAAAATAAATTGCTCATCTGGAGATCCCAAAAACTGTATCCACATGTGTATCATTTCTTCATATCAGAAATATTTCTTGGATTGTGGTAATAATTCTAGAGATTTCCTTTCTTAATCTGAGTCTGATAAATACTCTAAATCTGCTTTGTTCTTAAAGTGTAGCTAAGATTCTTGAATGGGATAATGTATACCGATCCACTTGTTACTATTCAAAGAACCTTCCACAAACCATTCTGTTGAATCCAGCAAATAGCTCCATGGTACTTCCTAACTCAGTGTTTTGGAGGCAAGCACAGACAAAGACATTTGTAAGCACCTTAAAGCAATTCTGGGAAATTGAAGGTTCAGAATTCTCTTAGTCAGAATTGAAAGTACTATCCTATAGAGACTAAAGGTCTTGACTATTATTCTATCTTATTCCTTTATTCTCCTAATGTATCTAACAAAGACAGTGATTTTAATGAAGAGCCTACATCCTTCAACAACCTGATTCTCAATCCTCAGAGTCCAACGAAATACCTATTTGTATTTTTCTGTCTTTATAGATTCCCTACTCTTAGTATAAAGTTAGTTATTTTTTTCTGTTTTTTTGTCTTTATTTGTTTACAATATTTGTCTTTGTTTTGATCCCTATTACCACTATCAGTTTGCACTGTGCCATGCACAGAAACAAATTATTTTTCCTCCTACCATATTGATAAAATGTAATTTTATTTATCAAATGCTATTTTGACTTCGATAAGCATTCCCAAGAAGTCCCGTCTTACAGAGATAGTGGGCCAGTCCATGGTGGCCACTGTTAAACGGGAGAAAGGGCCTAGAATGAGACCATTTGCTACAAGACCATGATCTCTACGGTTAGGACACTTATTAGTGAAACTTGCTCTTCTAGGATGATGCCAGGTAGATATTTGGTATCATTTATTTAGACTTAATATGGGAAAGTAATGGCCTTAGGGAGTCTGAAAGTTATACTTCAATGGCATTTTCCAGAAGAAATCAAACTGAAATTATTTTCCCCATTAGAGTGTTTTGTAATAGTTAATTGAATATTTAAAACTATATTTTTCCAAATCTTTTAAGTTATCAAGAAGTTATGTGCACATCTATTATCTGTTGTTATTCAATTAAATATCAGCTTATAGAGCATTTAAATTCCCATAGCTGTCCTCAGAACATAAAATATTGACACAAGATAAAGTAAGAATACAATACACATGTGATAGTTTTAAGATACCAAATTACACACATAAATTTCCTTAAGATAATCTATTGCCTGTAGTGTTCTTAATGTGATTGTGAAATAATATAAAATGGTTTTAAAACAATATAAAGATTATGCATTTATTTTATTTTAGTGGGGTTTTCTCAGAGTGCATGCAGTGTTCTTAAGAGTAGTAATATTGGAAATGTTTATTCTGACAACTGGAACAATATTTCTAACATTTCCTAAGAAAAAGTGAATATTACCTAATGGTACCATTTTTTTTTTCTATTTAACACTTGCCACCCTTCAAAGAAAATAAACGTCTGAATATAAAGAACACATTAAAGCAATAAGTTATTATGCCTGGCTGTCAGGTTTATTAATGCTTAATTCAAATCAACTCCCAGGAACAACTGAAGAAAGCAATGGAGACGAAAAGAATCCATGAGTGATGATTGAGAGAAAACAGAAGGTGTAATCAAGGCTTCATTCTTTCCTAATCTATACTCTGTGCAGTGCTGGGTTTGGCTTTGTTACACAGTGCTTTAATTCACAACTTCTGACATAATTATCTTCTTTCAAAGGAAACGTCTTTTATTTCTGTGCTTTGCCAAAGTGTCATGTGGGCAGAGCTTAGATGGATGCAGCTGGGCTAGAGAGTGTCGATGTCTGGGAAAACTGTTCTCACCCACGTCTGTCTCCTATGCACAGGCACAGCCTCAGCCTCTGTGCCTATGCACCACAAAGATAATGTCACTGTACTGGAGTCATGAGTTAGCAGACTACGGCACATGCCGCCCATCACTCTGTGCAAACAGATTTTAATTCCTCTTGAATTCAGACTTTTAGAAAGCTCAAGATAAAGAAGCCTAACCACATATTAGAAGTCAATGCCCATTTGTTTTGTATTGCTTGCTTCTCTTGAATTAATGTTTTGTTAAGAAACATTATTTCCTGCCACTCTTAAAGCTTAACATTTCTGAAACTGGGACAAGTGCCTCCTGGTTGCATATTTTTTAGCTTTTGATGACATGGAATAGGGGTGGTAAAATACACCTGCCATAACTCTATAGTAGCAACTGAGGAGTTACTCAAGACCTTTACCAGACTGGGTTTCTCCATTTGTGCCTCTAAGTTTGTGACTAGAAAATTTACAGTATTGTAACTATTAGTCACACATATATGTCACCAAAAACAAAAGGGAAGAAACATGGACTCCAAGGTTCAGAGGGGCTTAGACTTAATTCTTCATTCATTGAGGGCAAATACTCTGTGTCAGTATTTATCAGTATACCAGGATTATGTCTGACTTATAAATAATATAATTCAGAGAAGATTAAAATATTGTCTTGCCTAATTGATATAGTACTATAACAATTAGTGAGTAATTATTACATTGAGCTTTATTAGTGATCCACAAAATTTGTTTAGAATGAAACACAATCACAAGGTACTTTGGCAATATAAAGCATGGAATCCCCATCCTACCTTTGAATCCACCAACGGCTAAATATTGTTTAATGTAGAGATTTTGGAAGTTTGCCTTTACTAGGAAGAAGGCATGGAAAAACACGTTACCTGCTGCTCTAAGTATGCTATATAAGGTACTGAGACATATTAGTAGAATATTATTGCTTTTTCCAAGTGACAACAGATATAGAGTATTTTTTTTCTGCATTGATACTCACATTGTTTTCAGCTATAGAGGATTAATGAGGCCTAAATTGCAAAAATGATTTTCGTATCTTACTATATCATCATTTCTTCTTTTAATATGTTAAATCAGAGTTTTAAAGCTACCAGAGTGTGACATTGCAGAACATTTAACATTGTATTCTTTGTTTTGTTTTGTTTTGTTTTGTTTTTTGTTGATTTATCAAGCTTGTTAACTTATTAGGTTATTTACACTGGAATTTTTAAATATCTCAATTACTTAAAATAAACATGGCATTAAATAGTAAGAATTAATAGTATTTTCCTTTGGGGCAAAGATGTCTATACCTTGCCTGGCTGTCTGATTCCTTATGGAATTAGGAACAGGATGATTGGAGACTATACTTCTAGAATAGCAACAGCTATGTTGTGAGTGGAGTTGGCATCAAAACCATGAAAATTAAGGACTGAATAGAAACAGTCTCCATGTATATTCAGACCACTAGGCCATAATCAAAATGCAGTTAAGAAAATCTAGATATTTATTTTGGCATCCTAATAATATAAGCCAGTAGTAAGTGGGTTTTCAATGGGGGACTGTGAGGTCTAGTTTCTATTACCTTATTTAACTGAAACATTGCTACTGCTTCAGATCACATGACTATGGTCAGCCTTGAAGCAATGAATGGTGCACCCGATTTCCTTTCTTTATATAATAAGGTCATCTCAAACAAAATTTCTAAAGAACTTTTCTATGCAGTTTTCTAAACATCTTAACCTAAAATGTTGCAAATTCCAGGTGCTCTTGGATTTTGTAGTAATATAAGCAAATCCATCATGACTATTGTGGCAAACTTTCTTTAAGTCACCTGAAATCGATTTTCTGCTATGTTTACTGGGAGGACTTAGGTCCTTGCAGACTTCTGGCATAGGTTCTTTAGTCTGTTTACCTCTCCGAGGGGCAATATACTACATGACAGCTCAGATCTTAAAACATGAGCAGTGACAGAACATAAATGAGTGGGTAAGTTAGATGTCATAGCCTTTTACAATCTGCAATCTAATCTCCAAGTGACATCTTGTCATTAACATGAGTCACTGGATATACTTCCAGAGAGGCATGAGTAACCAGGGTTGAGAATCACTAAGGACTGTGCTAGGAAGTGGCTTAACAGAGAAAGCAGGTCCTGTTTTGGCTGGATGAGAGACTGGGAAAGAAGGATGTCTGGGATTCAACTAGAGACATACTAAGTATGGCTAGAACAATGGTAGAGTGGGACAGCCATTGCAGATTGAATGAGGAACTCTTCCCTGGCATCACTTACTTTCAAGGGCCTGTTCAGGTTGGCAGCATCATAACCCACTGTCTCCCAGGTGAGTGGAGCACAGAATCAAAATACTGCTCTTCAACCTGAGTTCTGTGGCCTCAGAGGGAGAGACCCATACTTGATTATCATCAAAATTACTATAAAATCTTCCAAGTCTGAAAAATAAAATGATTATTCTCAGTAAATATTTGTAGAATGAGTGGATAAATTAGATAAAATGTAGGGTCAGGAAAGCAAAGTTTGTAACTTTACAAAATTTCTCAAATTTCATTAGCTTCTGAAGCCCAGTGTCCATGTAAGTTTATTTTATATTTAAGAACATCTTAGAAATAGATGTGTTCATACAATCATATACCATCTTATGTTTCTATAGTGATGACTGATCTAGAATTGAAGTATGGGGTGGAAACTTAGGGGGTGTAGTAAAGGACCTTAAAATACTAAGGATGACACATTGCGATCAGATAGCTCTCTATTTGGAGGAAAAAAAAGGTATTGGAGAATGTCCAGATACATATAGGTATGTGAGAAGTGACAAAGGTATGATTCTTAGGAAAAATAATAGAAAAATTTTAAGAAAATTCAAGAATATCTCTAAATAGAAACTGCTCAGAGCAGTGGTAAGGTTTGAATCATTTGTCTGCAAATTGTGTGTCTGAAGCCCAATCTTTGGTGTAGTGGTGTTGATGCTATGGGAACTTTAAGAGTGACACAGCTTAGGTGGAAGAAATTAGGCCTTTGTAGGTAGTGACTTTTAAAGGAATTAAAGCTTCTCTTCTAACATCAGTTCTTACAAGTGCAAGTTGTCATCAAAGAGGGAACTAGTTCCTCTCTAGTCTCTGCCTTGCCATCTCACTGTGATATTCTCCCGTCTACCTTCTATCCCTGTCATGATGTCTTTGATTAAGGTGAAATGCAGATAAGAGGACACTCATCAAAGGCTGCACAGTGAAACTACCCAACCTAAACTTGGAGTTTCATTATCCAGAACTGTTAGGTAATAAATGCTTTTTTAAGTTATTACTATTGGTAAAACCACAGATTTAAGCATTTAGTTAGCAACAGAAAATGGAATTATGCATTAACGTGTTAAAATGGGTTTGTTGTAAACACATGCTAAATGTTATCCAATTTATTTATATAGTTATTTATAATCTATTTGTCACTATCATCTTTCTTCATGGTAGAGGAAAATGTGAAATGTAAAAAGCTCTGGGAAAAGAATTAAATTGAAAAGTGTGGGGAAGACCCCTCACTCAGTCTTTCTTCTGCTTTTCTTTGTCTCTTCTACTTTCCTTAGCAATGTTTCCCATCCTCACAGTCTTGTAACTGTATTGGATGGATAGCTCAGTAGCTCTTCCACTACCCTTGCATAGTGGGAGGTTGTGTCCCTGCTCCACCAAGGGGAAGCCACAGGGAGAAGGACATACCCTGGGAGACTGCCTAGAACAGGGAGCTGAACGGATATTCTCTTGTTGTAATAGACACTATATCTCTTAATTGGTACCCTGTCAGGAACAATCGATAGCTTTTCTTCTTTGTCCTTTCAATGCTTGTTTGTATAAATGCACCACTTTTTACATATACCATCGTCATTTCTCAGGCAGTTTTGTCCATTTATATATAGATAACACTGAGTGGATCATACAAAATACTATTAGAGATAATGCATTTAGAAAGTTTGTTTATAATTATGGAAATAGAGTGCCTCAAAACATTCATGGATTCTTTACTTTCATGCAAAAAACAAATTACTTCATTTCTCCAAGAACAGCATATCTAGATTTCCATTGAAGATTCACTTAGTATTGTGTCTCCTGCTGAGTTTAATGCTAGTCTCTGTATATCTTTCTGAGCCAACTGTGACATATTTGATGTTTTTATACATGTTTGCACCAAGAAGAGAAACAAACTAAAATTCAGAGATGCTTTTACCTGCCTGGTTGTTAAGCTACAACTTCACAATAATATAGAAGGCAGATGGTTACAGTATGATACAACAAGGGGACTCATCTGCTTGAAAACACACAGAGAACCAATTACTTGTAGCATTGTTCTACCAGAAAGTAGATTTAATACCACAGGAGATTGGGTATTTGCTGTTTCCTAAGGATAATAGACAGAATGTATTTTATAGGATGTTCAATATATTTTATTTAGAATGCATTTTAAAAGACTGAGAAATATATATTCCTTCATATAACAAAAGATGCTTTTAGAGATGATAATGCTACCAACTTGATAGTGCATTGTTGTTTTCAGTCTGTCACTTTTTGTTATGTAAATAGCTGTTATCATTGCTCAGTTGTTTGTTTGTTTGTTGATTTTGAGATAGGCTCTTGTACTTAGCACTTAGCCCTGTCTAGCTTCAGTCTCATTATTTAGCCCAGGTTAGTTTCTGTCTGGACATCCTCTTACTGTAATATCCTGATCACTGGCATTATAGATCTATGTGTATATATACATACGTATATCCATATCCATACATGTGTGTGTGTGTGTGTGTATATATATATATATATTTGTGTTTATATAGCCTTTATCTAAAGGCTGGCACCTTTTGTGGCTACAGGAGTAAAATGCAACATACCTAGTCATAACAGTCTATAGAAATACAGGTTATATCATACTTCTTGTTTGAAATATACAATAAAAATTTCCTGAAGCCCCATCTTCAAGTCAGTTTTCATCAACACTCATTGCTTGGAAACTTGCCCATTGTTCAAGTGAAACTAATTGCCAACAGTGTACTGCTGTGATGATCTCCATGGTTCCTCTTGGACACCTAGTACCAGAGCTGGGAATGAAACTGGCTTTACCTGAACATGGTCATAAGGATCACCTTGGACCCCTAGGAAATGTTCTGTTTGGGAGAAAGATGATGGAAGTACAACTGGGTGTTGGATGTATGCCCATCTGTGTATAGAGGAATGCCAGGACAGGGAAGCAGGAATGGGTGGGTTAGTGAGCAGGGGGAGGGGGAGGATGGGACAGGGAGTTCGGAGGGGAATTGAGGAAAAGGAATAAAATATGAAATATAAATAAAGAAAATAATCTGATTCCAAAAAATAGAAGTCATGATACAGAGTTTCATCCAAGACATCTAGAATTGAAAATTCCATGTTCCAATGACTTTGCATGGAAATAAAATCACACCTCCAATTTTACTTTAAAAAAAAGTTCCAAACTCTTAGAAAGTTATAAGTACTGAAAACTCTACTCCAAATCCCAGATTTTGCCTTGCAGTTTTCTGAGAAACTATGATCCTATATATGGCCCTGAAGTGTTTTTTCTCACTATTGAGCCCTATGCATGGTTGTGTTTCCCTACTAAAATTTCCATGAAAGGGCTAATGTCTTTTAAGGAAAATCTTCAGTCTCTTTCAGGGAGAAACAATCTCTATGGACTCTAAATAAGAAATCAGAAAAAAAGAATATAGTGCAATAGAAACTATGGTTTGTAAATAGCAAAACCTACCTTAAATTGAAAATTAAGAATGTTATTAAATGTGGCCTTATGGAGAAGAACATTTGCAGAAGTCAAAATAAATGAACTAGTAGGAAAGAATGGTTTCAAATAGTCAAAATATTACTCATATATAAGAAAGTTTGTACTGTAGTTGAATTCAGGATTTCTAACCAGTCGACATTTTACACATAACAGCATAGGACTCAGACATTTTTAGTGAATAGGGCAAGAAATATTTTCAACAAATTATTGAGACTTACAGTTAATGACAGGCCATTTGAAATGAAACTAAAGTAACTGTAAGTGAACACAGAGGCCACTTATAAGACAAGATATAATTTATAAAAACATGTTTATGAACTCATACTTATGTTGTGTGACTAAACTTTTCCTGGGAAGGTACAAACATCACCTCACTCAGATAGGGATCTATACTGGTTAGTTGTATGTCAACTTGACATATAGTAAAGTCATTTGAGACAAAGGAACTTCAATTAAGAAAATGCCTCTGAAACCTGTAGGATATTTTCTTAATTAGTGATTGATGTGGGAAGGCCTAGACCATTGTAGGTGAGGCTATCACTTGACTAGTATTCTTGGGTTTTATAACGAAGCAGGCTGAACAAGCTGGAGGGAGCAAGTTAGTAAGCAGTACTCTTTCATGGCTACTATATTAGATACTGCCTCAAGATTCTAACCCTGCTGAGTTACTGCCCTGATTTCCTTCACATATGGGCTACAGTATAGAAGACTAAATCATATGAACCCATTTCTCCCAAATTGCTTTTGATAATGATATTTCAACATAGCAATAGGGACCCCATCTAAGAGAATATCCCACAACAGACCAATGTATGATTACTACTAAATTCCAATTTGGTGAACTAATGAGTTTTATTGGTCTTACAAAAGTAGATTACTGTATGACTCAAAGACTTCTATAGCACCAAAGCCCACACTAGCATGAATGACATCTTACAAATCCAAGAAACTAGGTCAAATTCTACAACCTACAGGCAGCTCAACAGATTGGAGAATGATCCAAGTGGCCCAAACCTCTTACAGGTAATTCAGCTGATTACTGCTTCTTCTAGGTAGCTGGTCTGTTCTCAAAATCTTCTTGTTTGCAGCTTGATATCTTTGGGAGAGATTCTCAGCTTTTATTGCTTACTCTTACAGGGAGGTGCCTAATTGACTAGTCAGTTTGAGGACCTTCCTGATGTTCTTACATGTTGTTTATCTTCCTAATTAAGGAGATTCCTAGAGGGGTGGAATGTTTCAATATTAAAAGAAACAGATTATTACAATTGCCTATGGGAGAGAAACTGAAGTATCTACATTTGAAGAACATACTCAGGAGGAAAATAACTTTAGGTACAGTCAGGCATTGTAAAGCAGGTCTGTAATCTCAACACTTGACTGTAGTAAGAGGATGTTGAGTTCAAAGCCAGCCTGGGCTACAGAGTGACACACTATTCACACACCCAGCAAACAAAAACAACAATAAATCAAATCCAAACCAAGCCAAACAAACAAACAAAAAAAAACAAAGAAAAAACAATACTACAGAGGCCAGTGAGATGGCTGAGCAGAGGGAAAGGGATTTGATATGAAGGCTGAAAACTTGAGTTCTACCCTTGAGACCTGTATAATGGGAGAAGAGAATTAACTCCATGAGGAGGTCCTTTGACCTCAATGAAGCATGAATACATAAAAACAAATAAATATATAAAGAAGAAGTGATTAAATAAATAAAATGAGTAGACATTAAGTTCAACTATTTTCAGTTTGTTTGTTCCAGAAGTCTTTATAATCATACCATGCTCTTGTGTTTGGGAAAGTAAGAACTATTTCTTTAAATGTAGTGATATTTGTTAGGTTTCAGGTTCTTTTCTTTTCTTTTAAACTTTTATTGCATTATGATGAGAAAAGTTACGTGATTTCAATTTATCTGAATTTGTTAACATTTAAAAACATATTTTAAGTAAATAGAATTAAATCACATTCTTGTTTCCCTTTTGTGCCGCAACTACTTCCAGAGACCCCCCTTCAATACTTACAATATCTTTTTGTCATATTTCTTAAAATTTATAAAATATTATAACAATAAAAATGAGTATTATAAAAGTTGTTTGATATAAAACAACAATCAATTTAACAGTCTTATGTAGATGCTTGTCTAC
>JADRCD010222937.1:0-58674 GCA_019843815.1 Montemys delectorum
CAGGTGAGGTCTGTAAAAAGGCCTCAGTGAGCTAAGGCAGGTCTTCTCTCACCAGCATCTTCATTTATAAAGTAAGGGAGACCTAAAGGGTTATTTCCAGTTTTAGAACTATGTGATTCCTTCTAAATTTAGGCTCTTTTGATCTTGCCATTTAAACACCTCATTACCCTGGGTGAAAACAGCCAGGAAGGGCTCTAAGAGATGACCTTCCCATGTGGGAGTTTCCAAAGTCTTGTGTATTTACAAAGACACTCGGGAAATAGGACTGGACTGAAGCGCTTTGTTCCAAAATAGATTAGAATATTATTTCACACAATAAAGCTTTTGAATTCTAAGAACCCAAAATTCCAATGAAGTATCTGGCATTATGAAAATAAATCCTTAAGCAGTGAAAAGAGCTAATTCATTACAAGAGAACATGACCAAACATATCTACTATTTCTTGGTCACCACAAAAATTTTGTAACACTTTGTAATTACTTGTTTAAAATCATACTTCGTGCTGCATTCTGTGGAAAACCCATATTAAGCTTAATAACATAGAAATCAGTCTTAGTAACTATTTAACAATAGTTCCTGTAGATCTTTACATTGTTTCCAGCATAATTGGGAATGATTGCTCTAACAGTCAAGATAAGCAAAACAGCCACTTGGGAAAGAATTCACTATTAACTTTGTTGTGAAATAAGGGATTGTCTTTAAACATGCCCCTACAGGTTTAGAACTACTCATTTGCAAGTAGCACTAAAAGAACTCTAATGTATATATACATAGGCTTATCTAACATTTGAAATCTACTTAAATCAGTCTAACATTGTTGGCTAGCTAGTTCTTATAGCCTTGAAGGCTAAAACTTAACAGAAACAGGATATATGATGCACAAAATACAGTCTGCATGAGGAGTGGGGGTTTTAACCAGTGCCTCAATAATCAAGTAAGCCAAAGTAAGCTAAAGACTAAGTCTTAGTAAAATGCGTTCTACGAACAAAATTGCCTATATCTTTGCTCATTTAGAATAAAAAATTGTAGATATCAGCACTCATCAAAGTAGAATGAATTTACATAATATGTGGAAAACTTGTGAGTGTGTTATATAAGTATGAATACATACTTAGATGCATTAATTTTAATTCCTTTTTCTGGAGTATTGTACAACTTTTTGATATTGTTACTGACCTTTCATCTGAAACCTTATAAAGGGTCTTCTCCACTTGTGGGAAATCCATTCCGTCTAAACTTATGAAGTGCTATATGCTAAGTTGTATCTTGATGCTGAGTTTTTCCAAAGTATATAAAGGTCACGATCTGTGAAGGAAAGGATATTTCATGTTGTAGATAATCACAATGATTTACTTAAGGCTATTAAAACATCCTGATACCTTGACTATGTTTCAAAAGGTATGTAGGTTATCTGATAATACTAGTTTTTGCGTAGCCAGATATCATTGCAGAGTAAACATGTTAAGAAAAGTCACATTGGCACTTAACGTTTAGGAGAAATAGAAATTGCAGTAGAATGTACAGTTGGAGAACAGTACGAGGGAGCCAAGTCCTCTCAGCCTGGGTTACATCTCTCAGGATGATATTTTCTAGTTCCATCCATTTGCCTGCAAAATTCATGATGTCCTTATTTTTAATAGCTGGGTAGTATTCCATCGTTTACATGAACCACATATTCTGTATCCATTCTTCCACTGAGAGACATCCGGGTTGTTTCCACCTTCTGCTATTACAAATAAGGCTACTGTAAACATAGTGGAGCATGTGCCCTTGTGGTATGGTGAAGCATTTTTGGGTCTATGCCCAGAAGTGGTATAGCTGGGTCTTCAAGTGGAACTATTTCTGATTTTCTGAGGAACTGCCAGAATGTTTTCCAGTTCAACATCCTTAGTCATCAGAGAAATGCAAATCAAAATGACTCTTGAGATTCCACCTTACAAAAATCAGTATGGCTAAGATCAAAAACTCGAGTTATGACACATGCTGGTGAGAATGTGGAGAAAGAGGAACACTCCTCCATTGCTGGTAGGATTAGTTATCATTTCTTCTCTTACTTTTTAGTAATGGAAGAAACTGAATATCACCATTCAAACAAAGAAATTAGTCAGATGTTAAGAGTTTGGGAGAAAAAAAATCTAAACTAGATGAGGCACAGACAGCAAAGGAAGAAGCCCCCTGATTGACAGGGGCAACTGAATACATTAGCAGATGTTGAAAAAACAACCTAAGACATCCTCACCTGCATCTTCAACCTGAGGTGAAGTCACAGACGTACGGAGAGAGCAGGGTAAGCATACATGATACAACTGTGTAAGTGGGAGGAACTGTCCTATAGGAGAACAGCCTCCAGGGTTCAGACACCATTGTTAAAGAGCTGTGTCCCTCCTCAGATGTTGGAGCTATGTTAAGCATATTCTATTTCCATGGAAACCATAGCTGTGTGAAAGCCACACTTTGAACTTAAGACATTTGAGTTCTCCAAGTAATCTGCCAACTTACTTTTTATGACAATATTTTTCTGCTTGAATCTGAGTCTCAGCTGATTTGACATCATTCAGTTTGCTTGGTCCAGAAAAGGATTTATGGACATTAATTTGAACAAAATTTTAATCATATTTTCTGTGACCTACAATACACCAGACACTGACTCATAGACTTTATGCAGTTGAACATGAAGGAAGGCCCCAGTGAGAATGCTTCCCACTTAGAAGAGGAAACAAAATAATCATGGGAGGCAGAAGGAGGAAGAGATCTGGGTGGGAGAGAGGGGAGGGTGGGCAAAAGAGGGCAGGATCAGGTATGAAGGGAAGAAAGGAGAGAAGCCCAGGAGAATGAATGGAAATATACAGCAGTGGGGGTGGGAGTAGGAGTGGGAGTGGGGGGGACCTCTAGAAAGTCTCAGAGACCTGGGATGTGAGAGGCTCCCAGGACACAATGGGGATGACATTAGCCAAAATGCCCAACAGAGACCACCTCAGTAGATAGACTGGGCCACCAGTGGAAGGATGGGGCCACCCACCCATCTTCAAATTTTTTGACCCCAAATTCTTCCTGTCTAAAGGTGTGGGTAAAAATGGAGCAGAAACTGAAGGAAAAGCCATCAAGTGACCAGCCTAATCTGGGATCCATCCCATGGGCAGGCACCAAACCCTGACACTATTTCTGATACCATGTTGTACTTACAGAGAGGAGTCTAGCATGGCTGTCCTGTGAAAGGCTCTACCAGCAGTTGACTGAGACAGATGCAGATACCTACAGCCAACCATTTGACTGAGCTCAGGGATCCCCATGAAAAAGTTAGGGGAAGGACTGAAGGAGCTGAATGGGATGACAATCCCATAAGAAGAACAACCTGGACGCCTGAGAGTTTCCAGAGACTAAGCCATGAACAAAAGAACATGCATAGGTTGGTCTGTGGACCCAGGCACATATCTAGCCTCAGTGGGAGAGGCTATGCCTAATCCTGTAGAGACTTGATGCCCCAGGGAAGGGGGATGCTGGGGAGAGGGTGAGGTAAAGGGCTGACCTGGAGGTAGGTGAGTTGGTGGGTGGGTGGAGAGTACCATCTTAGAGGCAAAAAAGAGGGCAGATGGGTTGAAGAAGTCTGGGGGAGGATAACAGGAAGGAGGACAACATTTGGAATGTAAATAAATAATAAAAGGATAAATTTAAAAAACAAACCAAACAAACAAACAAAAAAGCTTAATAAAAAATGTAATTTTTGTCACTCCAAACTTTAAGATTCCTATGGACAGGAGCAAATTATTTTAATTGCCTCTCAGAATCAGGAAAGTGCCTAGAAACCAATTAACCTTTAGTCTATAGTGAGTGAAAGACAAATGTTCCACTTTAGGGGGCCTGTTCTCTGTAACTGTGAAGGTGTACAGGGCAGTTTCCTTAATCTTTTGCCAACAGAGATTTGGTGCTAAACACCTGCTTTCTCTGCAGTTGGATGACTCTCACTCTTCTCTCCTTGCTTTTTATTATCTTAGAGCTGTTCTCAAATGAATTATAATCCCAGTCATGGGCCCAGATCAAACAGCTAAAGTACAGGTTGGTTCTTCCCGTTATCACAATTAAGAAGCTATCATGGAAGGAGACAGAAGGCACACACTGCCACATGGAACTCCTTGGCTCCATTCTGTGTTGTTCCTTTGTATACCATACAAAAGGGCATTGACATAGCTGTTGTATTAAGTAATAACTCTAAATATCTAACTCTGAGGTCATGGGAGCATACCCTATCTCTTTGGACAGAGATAAAGATTCTAACTCCCATTTCAAAATCCTCCATGGCAGTCCTATTTGTGAATATCTCTCCCATGGGCCACTGATCCTCAGAAACACCTAACAGTTATTGTAGTGTATGTGATTTACATTTCAGTCATTTTTTGTGGCTGTCATTCCTGTGTTCTACTCTTCTGGTCCCTAAGAATGTTGAAGTTGCTTTCCAGATATCGTTTAGAAACTTTAAATGAAAGTTAGTGAAGTACTAGAGATCTATAGATTATCTGAGACTCCACTTTCCTCCTCTTTTTCAAATCTCAATTTTCTTAATGAAAATGTTTTGAGTATATTAAATGCATCTTTAAAATTTTATAGCACCTTTCAACTCATTGGTTAGTAATCATTAATTCTTTAGAAAACACACCTTTGGCCAATCTTAAACTGCATCATACAAACTCAGAAGACTTGAACTCAATTTTTATTTTAATAGTATACAAACATAGGAGGCAATTTTTCCCATAGGTGAACATAGCATTTCTCCTGAGCATTAAAAAAATAAAGAGTTTTAATACTAAGTAGTCATACACACATGTTCTCTCTATTTCAGTCTCTCTCATACACACATGTATACACAAGCACATTCATGTACACACTGACATGATCACATGTGCATACACACATACACATCCATTCATAATCACATGCACACACACATTCCCACACATATGCATGTCTGTCTGTCTGTCTGTATATCTTAGTGCCATCATATAGGACAAAAATTAAGCACTTGAGGAATTAAGTCCTTTAAGTCTTAAGATCACTTCTTATACAAAGGCACCAACTCATGTACCACTTTGTAGAACTGAAGGACTATTAGTGAAATGTAATTAAATCACTGATCCACAAACACCTCCTTAATTGTCAGGGGTTAGTTTTAGATTACAGAAGAATAAAAAGTAGCTGAAGATGACAAATTGAACTATAGGATGCAAATTAACTTCAATATTCTCACTCAAATCTAGACAATACAGCTTTTACAATTCATCTGAGGGATTTGTTAAAAAACTAAATTATTTATAAATATGATAATATAAAAATAAAGGAAAAGTTTTTCCATGGGAAGTGTAGACCTAATTTGAAGGCCTCAATTTCAAATGAGTCTCTTTGATCTTTTGAAGATAGCAGCCAGGAATTAAAAAACGACCCCCATCTTATGTGGTTAGATAATACTACAGAGAGTATTTCAATCCACAACTTCTGCTCCTATCTACTGACTAGACCTACTTAAATTGACTAACCTCTTTAATGAGCTCCAAAAATAAATGCACATTATAGAGAAAAACTAAAGCACACTCACTATTTACAGAGAAATGACACAGAGAGGGCACTTCTTGAGTCTGTGACCCAAAAAACCCACATCAGATTTAATTCAATGTGGGAATCAGGGATTACAGCAGGGCTATTATCTGGGTCTACAGTTAAGTGCAAACATATCATTGAAAGGTACTGGATTGCCTGTGTCCAAGGAGTCATTCCTTCCAGAGAATAAAATGAATTCATTCTCATTTTCATCCTGTAGAGTTAAAAATGAAATTATTTAAATTAAACTGCTTGGAATTTTATAACTGATTCTGAAATACAAAATGGATGGGTAAGTAATCATGTTATTTCTGAAAGTGCTCAAAAATAACACAAAATCAAAGTGTCTCATTGCTGGGTCCCCAATAGAGGAGTTAGAGAAAGGACTGAAGGAGTTGAAGGGATTTGCATCCCCATAGGAAGAACAACAATATCCACCAACCAGACCCCCCAGAACACCCAGGGACTAAGACACTAACAAAGGAGTGCACATGGCTCCAGCTGCATATGTAGCAGAAGATGGCCTTGTCATGCACCAATGGAAGGAGAGGTCCTTGGTCCTATGAAGGCTTGATGCCCCAGTGTAGGGGAATCGAGGGGAGGGAGATGGGAGTGGGTGGTTAGGTGGAGGAACACCCTCATAGAAGCAGGGTAGGGAGGATGTGATAGGGTGTTTGCAGGAGAAAATATCCAATAAAAAAAAGAAACAAACAAACAAACAAAAGTGTCTCGTGATACCATATCATTGGGCAGACTTAACACATAGGCAGACAGGTACCCGGGCAGGCACAATGTAGAAGCCTCAGGAGCTGCCACTGAGGATTCATACTTTAACAATTCAAATAATGCCCCTGAGGAACCTTGGATCTGCCAAGATTCTAGTACAAATGGATTGATGTAGGTGATTTTGGCAGGCGATGCTAGACAATGAGGGAAGAAACAACATGGAAAGTGTGTTGAAATGGAAAAGTGAGGGGGAAACAGAGCCAGAAAGGACACACCAGTGATAAGTTCCTTTAAAAAAAGTCTTGCCTAAGGTCAACATGGCTCCTCCTTCCACACACTGCTCCTCACTGAGATTGTCAAAGTAGTCTTGAACATAAAAATGAGAACGTGTGTGTGTGTGTGTGTGTGTGTGTGTGTGTGTGTGTGAGAGAGAGAGAGAGAGAGAGAGAGAGAACAAGGGTAAAAGGAGACATAGAAGCAAACATGACAGCATGCTCCTTTCTGACTTTACATATGGCCAATAATTAGGAGCAGATTTCATGAGATAATAGTTGACCAAATATGTCAAGTTAACACCAATTTATGAAGGAATAAATGGCAGCTCTGAAGAGCCTAAGATTTCTCACCATCAATGAACTTTATTTCTGAGAGAAAGGGGCACTGAGGTATGTACACCATAACTTCTGGACACGACAAATATTATGGGGTGTTGAGGTGATCTAAGCTAGCTCAAGTGGAGTTTAATACTTTCAAATACATCTGACAGGCATAATATTGGACACCCCATTTCCTCTTTTCCACCTCATGACAGATTCTTATAACTGTGACTGTGTATTTCATGATTATGAACTAGCTTGTTGCAAAGGTATGTTTTTTTTTCTGTGTGAAGAAATTTTGCGTTTCTATTTTGCAGAGTAAGGAATCAGATTTCTGACTCCAATTCAGCTTTCCAGGGTGGAGTCTTTGTATATGGCTGGGACTAAGGTCTCTAGGCTATGTCAAGGAATAGGTAGAAGAGAACTTTTGCTGATGTGTTAGAACAAGGGAACTATGTTCAATTAAAAACATATGAACTACTTTCTTCCTCTCTTTTGTAGAAAATATCCTTTTCTTCACCCATGTTTGTCTTTCTTTCTTTTTTTTTTCTGGATCTGTCACTCCAGCCTATAATCATAGCCTGACAAACTTCAATCCACAAGGAAGGCCTAGCAAGCATTCTATATACTGAGACAGCAAAGTCTATTGTGCCAATGCTTGGGCACACCCTCTTGTGAAAATCTGTTTCAGAAAACTTGGGCAGACAGGAAAGCTGTCTAGTTTTTTAGTTCACATGAAAGTTATTTCACTGGTTTCATGTGATAGGCCCATGACTATAGAAAGAGTCAGAACCTTTACAAACACAATGATTCATCAGAGAAGTGTTGCAAAGCTGTAATCTGAAGCACTGGCATTCACTTTGGAGGCTGTTAATGGTACTTGTAAAGGAGATTTGCGGAACAAACCATTGAACACATAATTGCTTGTCAAGTCAAGGATAACCCCTGACATGTTGAATAGAATACCACTTGCTTCTTGTTGTGATTGTGGATCTTGCTCAAGGACAATGATATTTCAACACTAAACATCTATATGTAAGACACCATTTCAGAATCACTCACAGGTCTAACTGAATGTTAAATGTTCATGCATTTGCTTAATTGAGTTATCCTAACACATTCATCTAAGAGTCTATGAGCTTTCTTTATTTGATTTAATTTGCCTGCTTATCCAAATGCTGAATTTATATTGCTTCCTGGCACATCCCTTCTCCAGTAAGAAATGGCACAATACTCCAAACCTGCTGGGACACATCCATGTAGGGAGTGAATAGATTTATAAATGTTCAATTAAAATGTCTTTTAGGATATTAACTGTACAAATTTCAAAGCTTGGAATAAATACTACTGAATAATGTTAAATACAGTACCTGTGATAATAAAAAATATTTGGAGACTCTAAAAAAAAAATTCAAGAGTTAGCCCATATACAGATGGATAAAAACACCTCTGCTGACATGTCTCCTATGATTTTCCAAATCCAGAGACTTGGTTATATCTGTGCCTAGTTAGCAGTATAACATGGCAAAAATGAAAGCGTTTGGAAATCTCTCATTAAACTGCTCCATTATCATTTCTCTTCGCATGTACACTTAGGAAAATGAAATTTCTGCTGTTTTAATTAGTTTTAAAAATTATTACCAGACAGCCACCTTAGAATCTAATTTTAGGATTTATTTAAGAAGACTCTAACATTTATTAAATAATTCAAAATATTTGATAATATAATATTAAAAGAGATTTTTATATTTTTATTTTTAAGATGGATAAAATGTATGGTAATATTTTCAAAGAGTATGTGGGTTGTTTATGATGTTTTATCTTAGTCTGAAACAATTGTTAATTTGGCTGCATCTAGAACTCTGTTTAGGTGAAGCACTCTACACCAAGCCACATCTGGTTGGAGATAGCTTCACCTCTGAAAGTATTGCCCAGCCAACTTAACTGTTGTAGATTTCAGCTCACTGTGAACAGTTGACACCGAATTCTAAGCTATTTCAAGTGATAAAGTTTTCTTTATAAAGTTAACAGAGTTGACATTAACTCTTTTGGCATAATTCTATAGATATAATATATTACATCAACTTTAATATCATTGCCAAGGGATCTGTTGGGATGATAACACTTGAAATGAGCTCTTCTATAATATGTACTTACACCTTATGCCAAGTGAATATAACCATGGTGTTTTGAAAGAGCCATATAGTATAATAATTCTAAAGAAAAGCAATAGGTCACTCGACTTTGTTCTCCTTTCACCCCAAATTTCTAAACATTATTCAATGTCTTCTTGCCAAAGACTACCATGAACACCTAAAATTGATCAAGTGGGAATAACTGGTTTCATGTTTCAGTGAGGGAACCATGCCATGGAGAGCAATGAGTTTATCTGATGAACTTTATGCTTTGAGTAATTTGGAAAATGTGTCTTACTCTGAATTGGATGCTATATAAAATGGGGGATAATCCTGTCTTTTACTGGATCAATCAGCATCTGAAAACATTTTTTAGAAGGTGCTAAGAATGTAACCCGAGGCCTTGTGCAAGTTAAATAAGTACTGATACATGATCTACAATGGAACTACATACCCAGCTCTCACCAAATCTCTATAGGGAGAGCAGCTCAGCTGGCATGAATCCTCAGAGAAGGGCATAAGTGTTAGTTCATGGCTTAGACAATGATCACACCTTACCTATGCTTACACATGCTTATATAGTGATCTTTATTTTCTCTATATACTACGTAATACTGACATTCTATAAAAATTGTTATTTTTCAACACGAACATGCATACTTCTAGCTGAGAGGACCAGAGCAGTCCCTAGCAAACAGCCAGGCAATATTAAACCAGTTTCAAGAAATCAGGAATTGCCTTTTACTTTGTAGCCTTCTTTCTACAGGCAGTAACAGATACATGTTTATCTATTTTTTTGTTGAGGTCTTTGATCCACTTGGACTTGAGCTTTGTGCAGGGTGACAAATATGGGTCTATTTTCACTTTTCTACATGCAGACGACCAGTTATTGAAGATGCTTTCTTTTTTCCATTGTATATCTTTGGCTTCTTTGTCAAAGATCAAGTGTCCTTAAGTGAGTGTGTGGTTTTATTTCTGGGTCTTCAATTCTATTCCACTGATCAACTTGTCTGTCTCTGTACCAATACCGTGCAGTTTTTATCACTATTGCTCGGTAGTAAAGCTTGAGGTCAGGGATGGTGATTCCCCCAGCCTTTCTTTTATTGTTAAGAATTGTTCTTACTCTTCTGGGTTTTTTGCCTTTCCAGATGAATATGAGAATTGTTCTTTCCATGTCTTTGAAGAACTGTGTTGGGATTTTGATGGGGATTGCATTGAATCTAAAGATTGCCTTTGGTAGGATGGCCATTTTTACCATGGTAATTCTGCCAATCCATGAGCATGGGAAATCTCCCCATTTTCTGAGATCTTCTTCAGTTTTTTTCTTGAGAGATGTGAAGTTACTGTCATATAAATCTTTCACTTGTTTGGTTGGAGTTAACCCAAGATATCTTATATTATTTGTGGCTATTGTGAAGGGAATTACTTCCCTAATTTCTTTCTAAGCCTGTTGATCATCCTAGAATCTGAGAATCTGAAATACCTATGTTTGGTATTTTCTTCTCTTTCCTGTGTTGGTTCCATTTTTTTCAGGTGCTTTATTTGAGGGGTGTTTGTTTGTTTCTTTGTTTTTACTTTAGTTCATAGCTTTACACTGGAGACTTTTAATAGATGTCAGATCTCATTGACTGTTTCCCCATATTTAAAAGTGATGTATTAGAAGCATTGTTTGCTTCTAATTGTTTGGCATTCATAGATAGGGCTTAAGACTAAGAGACTTGTTGGTGGTTGGACAATCCTGTGCTGTCTGAGCAGGTTCTGAGGGACCAGGAGTTTGGGAGGGGCATCAAATGATTCACTCCCAGTTATTGTTTATCACTCACGGTGCACTGCTGCCATAGTGAGCCCTCTCCATTCTGTCAAGGAAGTTATAAGCACACAGACAGAGGAGATTCTCATTATTTAAAATTTCTTTAGGTGTCTGTTCATTTTGTATTGAAACACAGGATGGGAGGGGGTGGTTGGAAGAAGCAGAGGAGGGGAAACTGTATTCAGAGTATATTGTATGAAATAAATCTACCTCTGTGTAAAAGAAAACACCCTGAGGTTTTCACTTAGTTCTGGTTGGCGTGGAAGCTCCCTCTAGGTTGCTGCTAAAACAAGACCATCAGTCTTTCTACTGATATTTCTTTATGAAAAGAATCTCAAGCTTTGGTAAGTAAAGAAAAGGCAGTGACCTGACTATAGGAAGTAGTGGGGACTTAGAAATCAGTCACAACAATTAGCTACTGCCTGAGGCTGTGCTCATGTCAGAACTTCTGTTGGACTTTGTGAGCATCTCTACTGAAGGCCAGCCTGTATTTTACCATTTATGTTCTTGAGTTTCAGTTCTCTTTTACTGTCACATCCTTTGCTATATTCAACCTTTTTGAACTTAGTTGGATTTCATTCTTTTATCATGATTCATTTTCTTGTTCTAGTGAAATGTCTATATTAATTTTTTTTCCTTTCTTAGACTTTAGCAAGAAGCAGACGTAAACATAGAAAGGATGGCGTGAAACTTGGCTTTAAAGGCAGAAGTATTGGCCTTGGATTTTACTATTTGAACTATTTACTTACATATTTTATTTATTTTAGCATGCACAATAATGGGATTCATCATTACACCTTCATATTTTCATCACTTATGTCATTACAGTTGGTTCTCATTCAAGCCCCTTCTCAACTCCCCTCCCTCAGGTCTCGTCCTCCTCCGATTTGCGATCATTTGAAACACGTTCAAACCAATAAGCATATTGACAATATTTACATTTAAATTATTTTAAAGTTCTTGTACCAGAACTATATACCACTAGCCATCAGAACTTCTATAAAAATAGGATACCAAGATATTAAAAACTTTATTGTACTCATCCCTTGTTTTGGATCAATAATTCATCAATCTATTGTAGATTTATTTATTTACAGAGTATATTTGTAACTATCCTACTCCTCTGTTTTTATAGCTGATTGTAGACTTCCAAGAACTTTTATCTTTTTAATCCTATAATATTTTATATTATTTTTATTTATATTATATATATGTATTTTTAGACTAAGACTATGTGTTAATTTGTCTCATATTATTGACGTACAAGATGCTTAGTAGGAAAGTTGAAGAAGTCTTACTGAGTAACAGCAATGATGGCTCTAAACCAGTGTGAAAACCACCCAGGTAAACTTTTGCAGTTGATTTATTTGGGTTTCTCTACAGCCAATGCCAGTTTTCCCCGTGGTCAATGACATCAATTAATTGAAAACAAGGTGCCTGTTTTAATAAGTTTACAAAGTGTGGCTTGTGGTAGATCTTATCTTGCAAACATTATCTATTCTTCATAACCTAGACAGAGAGCAAGTTTAGACTTGAAGTGAGCAAGAGGTACTGGAACCCAAAAGGAAGGTTTCAGGTGTTCCTTACCTTTACCTGTCCCTGAGAGTTTCCTATATATCTATAAGGAAGTAAGCATACATGGACCTAGTGATCTTGCATTTAGTATCATTTCATTTAGCATTTAAAATGTCCACAATACTCATTCTTTTACAATGTCTTGTACTGCTAGAAATTAATTTACCACTTATTTACAGAAAATGGTCAAACATTTGCCAATATTCTTCTGACCTGTCTGTTACATTTCTTGTAGAGGAATTTTATTCCAGCAACACAGCTGCTCTGTGGTCTGGCAGGAATGACACACCTTTAATCCCTCTGGCTGGAATACAGACACACCCGTAGTATACACCTTTCATCCTAAACAATATGGGTAAGGTTAGTTTGTAGAAAGAAGCAGACATATTTGAAAGTAATAGTTAATTGAGGGGCACACAAAATGATGAATAGGAGAAAGATTTGACAGAATGAGTCAGAGATAAAATATATCCTACTCTCTGGACAACAGACATGCAAGAGAGGCTACTGATGAAAGCAGGGCAAAAAGAGAAAGAAAGTACAGGTGAGAGGCAGTTTTACCAGGACAGTCTTACAGAATCAGGTTGAAGAGAGAACAATCTAGACAGAACAGGCCATAGAATGTGAAGGAGCCCGAAGATTAGAACAAACTACCTGAGTTAGTTTGAGGCCAAGCAGAGCAATTCACTGAGAAGCCAAGAGAAGTAGGATTAAATCAGTCAGCTTGGAAAGGAGTTTGATCCAGAACAACCAGCCAGAGATCAGAAAGAGCTAAAAAGGGTGAGCTTTTCCAGCAGTAAGCCTCTGAGAGGCTTACTGTTGAATAAATTTTATATTTACAATTTCTAACAGAGTCTCAGTGAATTCCAGTACTAACTTGAAAGCTACAAATCCCAAATCTATTAAATCCTATCCCACTAAACCTAAAGTCTTAATAAATTTCTTAATTTTTAAATTTCTTAATACATTGACCGTCTAGGCAGTGACCTAAGTGATATGGTTTAGTTATTGCCAACAGTGGTACTTTTATCAGTGGTCAACAAATAAATCGATATGTATCCAATGCTTGCAATTTCCTTCAGTCTATCTGACAGTTTAGTAAATTCTGTGTACTCTACTTCCAAGTTTAACCTGCTTACCAGACATCTACTTTTGTTGCTTGTTCTGTAACTGCTTTAATGTAGATCCTCAAACATCCCAACATGTAAATACCTGACATCAATGCTATATGCAACATGAAACACAAATTTAATGGTATTTGTCACTTGGTTTCTAATATGTAGCATTTCCCTTCTATCTACAAAGCCAAATTCTGATCTCTCTAGTCTCTTCACAAATGCTGGATGCAACTCTTTCCATTATTCCAGACTCATACATTGAGCCTTTCCCTAAAGCTGTATTTTGCTACTGTCATCCATCCCATGGTGCATCTTCTCATACCCATACCTTCAATCATATAATTTCTAATGTGAAATGGTCCTTCCTTGTGTTCTATATCCTGCTCATCCTTAGGTTCCTAATTTTAATATCTTCAACAGTTTCATGCTTTGGTTCTAGCTCTCAATTGTCAATTCTCTATTGTAATTATTTAGTCATGCATCTGTCTGAAAGACCTGATATCAGGGCTGCTAGAGGAAGATTTTCAGAATCAGTCTTGAACAAATGCCGTTTGTATACGATCTGGGAATACACACACACACACACACACACACACACACACACACACACACACAGATTCAGGACTTAGCCAAAAGAAAAAGAATAGAGTAAGATGCAATTAGGATGTCTTATAAACTGAAAGAATGTGAAATTTTTATGCAATATTTTATATGATATGGATTACAGTTTCAAGAAAGAAGTTTTACTGGAAAACAGAATTTTGTCAATTTTTAAAATTAAAGCATGACTAATTTATTTTGCCCTTTCTTTCCTTCAACCCTTCCCACTGTCATGTGTCACCTTGCTCTCTCTCAAATTGACAGCCCATGCTTCCCCAGTTATTGTTGTCATTCATGTGTCTATAAATACAACTTGCTAAGTCCATTTAGTGTTGTGTGTGTGTGTGTGTGTGTGTGTATTCAGTGTTGACCATTAGCTTTGGAAAGCCAATGGAGGGGGGGGGGCTCATCCTTCAGGGGGAGAACAACAGTTTCTCTTTCTCTCAGCAGTTATCAGTTACCTGAAAGGGAGATATATTGTGGATCTCTCAGCACTCCTATACTCTTTTCCTTGTTCTTTGAAGTCCACACACAAGGGCAGTTTGGGCAAGCTACAGGTCTGCTCTTTCAGTTTTCTTTCCTTATTCCCTGGAACTGTTTCCCCCAATGATTTATATGTCTTGAGTGAAGCCCCAAGAACCTTCATGCTCAAGATGAAATAATGCCTACAGTGAGAGGAAAGCATGCTAGCCCCCCTTTAGAAAGATTTTATTCCCATCCAAGTGCTCTAGGAAACATGAGTTGTTTATGTACTTATAGTTCCTTCTCCCTTTGCTGTGTGCTCTCTCTTAGAAAATGGGGAGTTGGAGGAGAAGAAACAGGCTATTCTGCAGTACACCTCAGGCCCCAATGCGTCAAGCTCTGTTTTGCAATGATCTCACATATATTGTGCCCATGGTGCAGGAAATACAGTGAGAACATACTGTATCTGAATTTTAATTATAATGGTAGTAAATACTCCTTGTGAGCCCACAGGAAGCCACTCTTCAGGTTTATTTTCTTTTTGTAGAGGAGCCTTGACACAATTAGAGAGGAATTATCAAAGAGCAGAGCTGAGACCAAGTTCCTATCACAATCTCAATGTACACTTATGTATAAGAAAGTAGTAATTATACTTACTAAATAATGCTATTAGGCTATGCTCCAGCAAAGGGATTTTCCCTGCTTTTAACTCTTGCTCTGGTTGGTTGAGATTTAGTTTCATTCTCTAGCTCTGACTGGTCTTATACTTGAAGCAATCACCCTGCTTCTAACTCCCAAATGCTGCATGGCATAAGAGGCATACGACACCATTCCTGGAACTCTTACAACTCTTTATTTTATCTTTAAACCTTTACTTTTTATTTTACTTGTATATAAGTTAAAATAAGATGCCCTATGTAGCTATATCCAGTTCCAACAAATTCTAATTTTTATAGCCAACCTTATTTATTTAAACCTTATTTCTATACCCCTAGGTTATTTTTAAACAAACTGTACTTTTTCATTAATAATTTGTAAAGATGTACATAGGAATTTTATTGGCAGTATTCTAATAAATGAAAAAACCATTTATTTTCATTAATGAAGCTCATCTTCTACTTGGGATCCATATTTTGCTCAAAATTTAAAGGGCATGTGGAGTTTTCATAGCATGTTGAATTTGTAAAGCTTACATGAACATATGATTTTGTGAACTAACACTATCCCTGTGATTAATCTCTTTTGTACACAGTAACACCCAGAGTTCAGGAACGCCCCTCTTCTGGTCACCTAGAAACTTTTCACTGGTTAACAACAAGCTGAATAAACTCTTAGGTTGCAAGAGAATGCTTGGCTAGCTGACTTGGATCATTCTTGAGACTTTAGAAGAAACAACCATTGCCAACTTTGAACGTGCTAAACCTTTAGGCCTTGCTGGTAGGGGAGAAATACATTATCTTTTGAGCTTAGACATGGATACAGAAGACATGGGGTCAGGTAAATTAGGTCAAATACTGAAGCAGATTTGGAGACAAAACCAAATGTTAAAGAAGGCACTCCCAGGGGATGATCTCTGTGAGGGGGCTGGTGGAGCCACTTGGACAACCACAGTGGTCTTTTTGGGTCAAAGACTCAATGAAGCCCTTTATCAACTTTTGGAACACACTGCAGGGTCCCTTCAGTCCACCTGCCAACAGCTGTATATACTACTTGACAAGGATAATCAATGTGTCTGGAGACAAGGCAAGTAGTCTCTTTTCTTTGCTTGGGCTTATGCTTTGCTTTAAAATACTCATTTTTACAGCATATAAAAAGGGCAGTGTATAGAAATAGAGTGAATGTAGAATCTCTCTTTGTAAGGAACTAATATTATTACAGGGAAAGAAAGAGAAGACAATATTTCACAGGATTTAGAGGTTCTTCCTACGGGGGCACAGATGAAGTGCTTTTAGGCTCCTTACGAAGCCAGGATCATATTTAAAGGAAAGGAACTTAGAGCTCCGCTAGGAAATAAGTCCTAGTTACACTGATACCTAAACAATGAATCGGAGCCAAGCAACAGAAAGTTCCGGCGCTCCACTTGTTATTTGCAAGACTGCCACCTTAGATGTACGAAAGTACAAGGCTGACTAAAACACAGCAAGCAGTTGTTGTTGTTGTTGTTGTTTTCCTGTATTGGAATAGTGTATTCTAACTCTAGAGTCATTTGAGCCTAGTCCTATTAATTACAAAACCACTGGAAAAACTGGATGAGCTAGGAGAAGAAACTGGATCCTAACATACTGTGTGTAAATTCTTGGGAATACGACCAGGTGGAGGTATGTGTGCTAAAAAGTCCAAGTATTGAGAATGTAATATCTACAGAATATGGTCTTTATGTTTGCTTGTTTGTTTTTGGTTTTTTGAGACAGGGTTTCTCTGTATAGCCTTGGCTGTCCTTGAACTCACTCTGTAGACCAGGCTGGCCTCGAACTCAGAAATCCACCTGCCTCTGCCTCCCAGGTGCTGGGATTAAAGGCGTGCACCACCACCTCCTGGCCAGAATATGGTCTTAATAGCAATGCTTTCCAAATCTAACTGGCATTATGAAATCCAGCTCCTAGACATATAGTGTCAAGGTGAGTGTACAGGCTTATCAGTCAGGAAAACAGAGTAGACAGCACAAAGGAGTTCACAATCAGTGAACATCAGAGAGATGTATCCCAAAGCCGTGTGATCCCAGAATCATCAGCAGGAGCTCAGGGCCAGTTAGTCTAAGGAAGGGATTGAAAACAGTCCTAGAGAACAAGCCAAGGCAAGTACTCAGCTACCAGATAGGACCAGTTCAAAATAAACATAGGATCTCAGACAGAAGACAAAGAATAATTTAAACTACAGTGCAAAGGCAAGCCCAGACTAGTGAAGAGATGATCTGGTGACACTGAGATATGTGGATTCCAGATACAGATTTCTATTCAGAGCTGAGAGTATAGAAAGGTTCAGCCTTGAGGAAGTCTGAGAAGAGAGATGTACAGATGGGAGCCTGGGACGAAATGAGGATGGAGTGAGAAATAGGTTGACTCAGATATTGATGATGCTCATAGCCTTAGAGTAGAGCAGTCTGTCTTAGTCTGTCGTTGATTGGCTATTGCAGGATCCAGTCAGAACGATATGGCTAAAATTACTGTTGAGAGAATTTTGAAAAATTTTAGCGATCACATTCTCAGCCTAGAGAGGATTGAATTTCCCACCAAAGTTCAGTATGTGTATTATAAATAACACGGTTGTAGCTGTTCTGATATCTACCTGTCCAGGAATGTTCAGGTAATCTTATGTCTGATATTTAAAATGGGTAATTGGTACAGTATAGTGTCACCTAAGGCAAAGGAAAAACTGTCAAATATAGCAAATGCTTGAGGACTTGTTCAGTGCGGTCTTATTTGGGAGGAGGTATCGTCACATTTACCAAGAAAGTTTAAAGCATACTCATGCGCAAAAAGGCACCAGTTTCACTCCTTGGCTACTATGTTAAAAGTAGAGTGTTCTTTCATTCTAGTTATACGAGTGCTAAGCAGGGACAAATTGTGCAGCCATTGCCTTCATCAACATAGAAGCATAATTTGACTTAGTTTTTATTTCTTTGTGTGTATATATGTGCAGAAATTATTGCTTTCATAGACTGCCTCATGAAAATGAATGAACATTTGGGGAACACTGCTATGCTTCTAAAGGAAGGAGAAAAGGAAATGTGTAATTTATGCAGCATGCATGAGGACTGTACTCCACGGCAGACAATATCAGCCATTCAGGATACCAAAGCAACAGACATTGCTCCAAGAAGGGAACTAAATGTCATGGAAACAGCTACTGTTGCTTCTACAAATGCAGGGGAGAGCCATTCCACCAACCAGGTCCAATTAACAGAAAATAAAACACAGACAAATTCTGATTTAGGGAAAAAAGAAAACAATGCCCCATTGAGTGGAAATGTAAGAGGGCAAGAAGAGTCACAGAGCACAGTGTTCCCAGATAATGCAGAAAATGACGATGAAGAACAAATAGAACACATGACTGCTGAGAACATAAATGACAACAAGAAAGACATTCATGATGGAATCCAGGCAACAGCAAGGGAAATTCAAGAGACCTCAGAAAGCCAAAGAGAAAAGATTACCACATCCCCAACAGCATGGGATGTCTCCAGTAAGGACATGAATAATCTTCATGATGAGTCAGAGAGTCTAAAACAAAAGAATAACATAATGGAAAAGGAGTAAGTAAAGGTACCGTGAGAGGTGCTTATGTATGCCTACTTATCCGTGCATTTTCTGTAGTCACTAAATGTCTTAATCCTGCTTTTATGACAAACCACCATAAACAGGTTTGTTGTGAATGAAAGAAGTTGATTTCTCACAGGTCTGGAGGCAGAGACCAACAAGGCACAGGAGAGTCAGTGGCTACTGAACGCTTAGGAATAAGTAGATAGCGTCCCTTTCCTGCATTCTCCAATGGTAGAAGGGTCAAACCAGCTTCAGAGTGGTGGTAGATTAGGGATTCAGGTTAAAATGTCCCCAACAGAAAGGTTTGCGGTTGCTACTGCAAATATTATTCTGTTCTTCATAACTTTAGAAAACATGAATATTAAGTAACAGGAAAAACAGTTATGGAAGTATTTACAAAAATTGTTCAGAACATAAACACTTATATATAAAATACAAAATTAAATTTTTGATGAAAAAGTGATTTCAGAATTTTAAAAAATTAAGAAATTGCTAACCTGATTACATAAATAATAAATATATATTTAATATCCTGTACACACATACATGTGTATAAAGATATTTCATCAATGTTTAAACTTTGCCATAGAACTCTAGGAGACATATGGGTAGGCTTTGTAGGTTTTTTTAAAGATAAATGTGCGTGTTCACACCTATTTAACTCATAAAATTGTAAGGATTTTTTTGCTTTGTTTTTGTTTACTTTTGTTTTCCAGATTCGCTAAAACTCCATGAAATAAAAAAGGGAGAAAAACTGTTATATCATATGAGCTATTTTCCCTCTACACGGTAGCAATAATTCCTGATTTGTCTAGATTGATACATCAAACCATATTTTTCCAGATAGATATAACATTTTCTTTAGCAGTGTGACACAGGGCAGAGTAGGAAAACATTTGGAGAACAGGACAAAGTTCACTTTCATCTGTTGTCTTGTTATTAACTAATTCATTGACAGTGGACAACAACATGCTTCATATTTCCTTTTTGCTTTCTTTTTATTTGTTTTGGGTATCAGTCTCTCAGATATAAGAATACTATCTTATCCTTTGAAGTATTTGATGGCAAATGAGACAGTAACTGAAGGGCCTGGTGTTGGGCTCTTCTGTGAGTGATGACACACAGTTAAATGATAGGGACTTTTACTCTCCTGCTTCTCTTCACTGCTGCTCCTCACCTGCATCCATCTCTGCATGGCAGGTGGGTGCTCTACTGCAGAGACACACAGCACAGTTCCTGGGAAAACATCAACAAGTGTTTGTTCTTTACCAAGTACTTTTGCAAGTACTTTTACTTACACTGATCATGGGACTTCAGAAAGATGAAAAAAAAAAAAAAAAGAAGAAGAAGAAGAAGAAGAATGTAATATGCCTACAGCAAAGAGAACTTAATGTATTTTGTAGATGAATCTTCCAGTGCTGGGAAGACTTCTATGGTTTGAAGGAATTATGCTCCTGACAAACAACTTCTAAAGTAGTCAAGATGTGGCTTCCTATTTCATTTGAGAAAAACATTGACACTTCATATCTTCCCATTCAGAAATGACTCAAGACAGCAGCTAGTGAGTCATTTCTGCACCACTCCCTCTAACACCTCCTTTAGGTGTTCCCTGGTTAGCAACTTCCTCTTTGTGGCATTGAACCAGTTGTGCTTGGCTTGCATATTTACAAAGATGACTTTCCATTGCAGTCCTCCAGGCTAGGGAGCCATCAAACCACATAAAAGTATATGTAATAAACAACACCTTGCTTAGAAACTGTTGTGGTTCCTCAACCTTAATTTTCCAAAAGCCTCCTCCTTTCGGGCTGCTGCACTGGTATATACACAAAGGGGTAAAAACTAAACTAGTGTGCTCTACTTAATCACAAGACAAGTCATATTGATTAGTACTATGGAGAACAGATCTATTTACAAGTCTCCTGTCTACTTTATTTGTCATTTGGGAACCACACCTTGTAGTAGTAGGTGCATTGAGATATTTTCCAGGAAACATAAGAGAGCATTCCTGAAGTTGTATGAATCTAGCTCACTGAATCACCTGTTGAATAACTTTTATCTTTTTCTGAAGTAGCATTATCGCTATAAACAAAAAGTGAAACAGGTCAGAGTGCTGGATAACTTTTTTATGTTCAAGGTTATGTACATAAATCAATGGCCTTGATGAGCTAAACATTTTACTACACTTCTTTATGAAATTATACTGAAAATTTTGTTCAACAGTAAGTGAAAAAGTGCTAAAACTTTATTAACATATGAGAAAATAGCGCTATGTTACACATAGATTCCCCTCATTGATTGTCAACATTGCTTGTGTTAAAATTATTTCTCTGTTGTGAAATGAATAGCATCAAACAGGAATTCCAAGTTGTTGGTTTAAAACATAGGCATTAAATCATTACCAAACATACAGTTGATTTGGATCCATTACTATTAAAGAGGTTTAACTATTTTATCTCATTCAAACTTTCCCATGATTGTAGATTAAATATCGGTTTCAAGTTATAACAGATGGAGTGAACATTATTTGTAGAGTTGAGAATGGTATGACAATATTTGAGAACATTTGTTTCCACACTAAAGATGCATGAAGTCAACTATTATTGTTAGTTCTAAAACTGAACATCTATGAAGTTTAGCAAGGTAAAATCTCAGACTCAATTTCCCTATCTGTAGAATAGTAAATATAGTAGCACTTCACAGGAAAGCTATTAAAATTTAGCAAAACTATATAACCTAAAGCCTGACCCACAAAAAAGTATTAGACCATTGACTAGTCCGAGTGGTTATGATATTTGTAAACAAACAGATAGGAAATGCCTGGTTTCAAATTTGAATTCAAATTTATAAGGCTCTAAAAATCTTTACAAAGATTGTGTTAAAGAGAAATAAAATAATTAAAATAAGAATTTCAGATGATGGTCTCAGAATTAGAGATAATCTTTTCCTATTTAATAGGATTAATGCACACATGTGCACGCATACACACACACACACACACACACACACACACACACGCACACACACACTTCAATAAACATCACTACTTCATCTAGTGTACAATTTCTGAACCTCATATTCATCACTTCCCCTTGAGGGAATAGGAGTCATACATATCCCTGGCAGGTAGGCAGACAGGCAGGCAAATAAGAGACGTTAGGTAGTTTAATGTACTTTATACTTAAACATTTAAGACAAGCACCTTCCTCATTCTTCCTCTCCAAGGCAAGGGCATGGTGACCTTTTACTCTCTAGAAGGAAGTGTTGAGAATTTTCAAGCTTTTCAAGACAGGTGGAAGGAAGGTGAAAAATTGAGCTCCTGTGATAAGGACGAATTAACTTTTCTTTTCTTTTCTTTTTTTTCTTTTCTTTTATTTTTCAAGACAGAGTTTCTCTGTGTACCCCTGGCTGTCCTGGAACTCACTCTGTAGACCAGGCTGGTCTCGAACTCAGAAATCTGCCTGTCTCTGCCTCCCAAGTGCTGGGATTAAAGGTGTGCCCCACCACTGCCCAGCTCAGCTTTTTTTATTTGTAGATTATTCCGTGTCCTGTAATAACACAAACTAGACATTTCTGTGGGAGAAAAGGAATCTTTTCTACCTGCAATTATATAAAGAGTATGATTACCTGCTACTCTTGAGATTCTATCTCTTCATTCTCTCCCTTTCTTTCCTCCCACCCCCTATCTTTTTGGGGAGAGGAGCACATGCACGTGTGATTTTGCTTTCAATAAAGATTAGTTGAACCTTTCTATTCCCTAATTTATTATTTTTAAGTCATCTCAAAAAAGGATTCATTCTGGCAATCCTAAAGGACCTACCTCACCATTAAACACATCACTTTCCTCACAGTTAAACAAACTAGTTTACTAAACAACATGATTAATCACTGAATTTTATTATAGGCTGAATAAAAGTGAGGGATAAATTAATTACTTTGATAATAAAGTTAGTCAACAACAATTATAGTTTATATACTTAGCTAACATAACTAACACAGTATAGGTAACCTCCCTAAAATGTGAAGGCATGGTTGTTTATAATTATGGTAGAATTGAACCTTTAACTCAAAGCTTTCCTGTTACATAGATATAATTTTCACCTATAATGCAGGAAACTGTGGCATATAAAAACTGAGCATCTTTTTGATTACAAAGCTAATTAATGGGGAGAAGTAAAGTTCATATCCAAGCAATGTTCCTCACACTTTATGTCCTTCTGGGTTTGGCTGTTCAGTACATGGATACAATAGTTGGAAAACAAGGTTGAGGCTCATTTCTTTTTTCCTGTAGGTATCTTGCTATGCTGAGTGATGGGACTGACCCTCAAGTCTCTTGTTATATTACAGCACCACTGCACATCCTACAGTGGTTTGATTGCCAGATAACTAATGACATGAGCTCCTTTATAGTGAGTGATAATGAAGAGCTGGTCAGCAATGTCATCACTGTTGAATGCTCAGATAAGGACAAGCAAATTCCATTCCCAATATGCATTGCAATTCCATTCAAGGCACGCTACAAAGGAAATTACAGAGACATCATGGTGAAAATGTCGGACACAAACTTTCGGTCAAGTTACCTAATCCCAAATTTACTGGAAAGAATGAGGGGAAGCTGTAAGGTTAGTAAAGCCTGGGCTATAACTGTATTTGGTGTTTGTCTTTTCTTTTTATAATTTAGACTATGGTGTTGTAGTGTAATAACACTTGTTCTATTATACAAGTATGGACCCAATTGTGTTAGCAACTTTTTGTGGGAGAACATATAAAAGTTGTAAACTGTATATTTGCATGCTTTGATACATTTCTCAATTGAATTTAGTCTAAACATTGTAACTTCACATTGTTCCTAAATATTGTTACCTATACTGCATTAATTATGTTAGCTAAATGCTTTAGCTATAATTTCATGATTTGCTAAAAAATACCATCTATAAATTTCAAACAGTAGAAATTATCTGCCAAACTTAGCATTAGAGAACTTGGGCCTACAACTTAGCAAATGTTACTGGTTTTGGCTGGAGAAACAACCAACATATTATGGCTTAATTAATCACATGGTTTAGACTAACTTCATAATAATATGTGTAATATATCAGATTGCTGCCCACACTGAAACATTGGAATCTTCAGATGCTGTAGTTTTAGTTTTTATTATTCATATGGTGATAGAATTTATAAAAATTAAAAACAATATGTATTCACTTGCTTTGATAAATTTATCAATTGAATTCAATCTAAACATTGTACCTATACGAGGTGCCTAAGCATTGTTACCTATACAACATTAATTATGTTAGCTAAGTACATAAGCTATAATTGTTTTTTACTAACTTGATTATCAAAATGATTGATTTATTCATCACTTTTATTCAGCTTATAATAAAATGCAGTGATTTATCATATATATTTTTTAAAAAATAAACTAAATAGTTTGTTTAACTATGAGGAGAATGGTATCTTATGGTGAGTCCTTAAGAATTGCCAGAATAGATTCTTTTTCCTGATGACTTAAATACAGAAAGTCGGGTAAAGCAAAATTTTGGCTAATCTTTATTGAAAGCCAAAGCACACATGCATGAGCTTGTGCGTGTGCCTCTTGTCTCAAAGAGAGAGAGACAAGGGAGAGAGAGGGAGAGAATAAATAGATAGAATCTCTCAATATAGTACGTAATCAGGATTGTACATTTGGTAGTTAGTATGTGGGCAATAAAGAAAAAAAAATATAGTCCCAATATTTGTCTATAGTTTGAAATTAGATGAATCAAAGAAACTGTTTGTGATTCAAAATTTTGATTTGAAAATAATATCATAGCAGGGGGAGGGGGAGGAAACAGGTTTTTCCCCCCCCCAAAGGGAAAGAGGATATCATTTGAGATGTAAACAAAGAAAATATCTAATAATAAAAAAAAAGACTACAAAGATTAAATAAACAGAGCATTTAAGAAGATGGAAAAAGAGCTAGGGAAAGGACCCAAGAAGCTGAAGGGTTTGCAACCCCTTAGGATGAACAACAATATGAACTAACTAGTATCTTTAGAGCTCTCAGGGACTAAGCTACCAACCAAAGAGTACACATGGTCGGACTAATTGCTCCCCCAACATATGTATAGCAGAGGATAGCCAAGGGGTTTGTTCTTGTTTTTTGTTTGTTTTTGGGGGGGAGGGGAAACTGGGAAAGGAGGTATCGTATGACATGTAAGTAAAGAAAATATCTAATAAAAAAAAAAGATCAGGAAAAACCTTAATGTAAGCAAGTTGTTGATAAGTTATCACTATTTGAAACAGACTTTATTGTAATAATATTAAGGGTTTCTATGTCACAAAATCAAATGTTGCTGAGACAAAATCTAAAATTACAAAATTTAGTATTGTAGAGTTGATGAGGACTCGAATTAAGGGTTTTCTGTAGGCTACTTGACTTATTTCTAACCAATTAAAATGTTTGTCTTTTTATATGCAAATATTTCTTACTTGATGAGGACAGAGAAGAATACATGTTGAAATCTTTTTTGTTGTTGTTTTTGATAACATATTCTGTCCTTTTGATTACAAATCAAACCGAGGCTATACAGTTGAATAATAAAGCTAAGTCTATTCTTATGACCCTGATTCACTAATACGTGTTAGATTTAGACTAGTTCCTCTGAGTATGAATGTCCGATTAGCATTGCTCTAGAGTAGGCTTCTTAATCTTGGCAAGTCTGTCTGTCCTTTAAAACAAGTGCTTTAGAAACTGCTCACAGTGCAAGCGCCTTTCTCAGATGGGCTTGAAAAATGTTTTGTGACCAAATTAATTGAGACACAAGTAAAATTAAGAGGACTATTGTCTATTTAAAAACTGTATTTTTCTTTACATCGTAGGCTAATGACCATTATCACTGGTCTTAGCTCAGGAACATTTCAGTTCTGGCTACCTTCCAACGGTTTATGTGGATTCTATGACATTTAAACACTCTAGTTCTCAAAAGCCTTTTTATTTCCCCCAGTATCTGCCAAATGTGGTCTCAGTGCCCAGCAACCACCACTGGTTTCCAGGGGACCTTTTCTTCTCACTGCTTTCCCTCTAGCCATTGAAGAAGAATGATTGTGCTCAGAATTTTCCCAACTGTGATATCGTGAAATGTTTCCCTTAGTCAGCACTCAAATGATAGATTATTTTCCATTGTAAATAACCCAGAAATGTTTGTGTGTGCATGTGCTATTATCCACACACGCTGGGTGGGGTCTAGTTGGTATTTGGGGAAGCATGAATAGAACAAATTGCCTCTTAGACTGCCTCTTCATTGAAAATGTTGGTGATTATACACATGGATCATCATGCTTTCATTTTTGGACTCAATTCCATTTTGCAAGATTAAAAATTTAAATATCTGGCTGAATATATGATTCTTTTTTGAATATAATTATATAAGAAAGAAATAGTATATTACTCTGCAGTTTTATCTTTCCACTGCAAAAAGAAATAGACAATAATTTTTATTATGGCATCAGAAGATATGATTTGTTAGAAAGAAGAATTTTTCTGGCAGTACATATGTACAAAGTTAGAGCAAAATGTCCAACTAGTAAAATTCTGTTCCTTGGAATTCTGTAAAATAGCCCAGAAACTTCTAGACAAGATCAATATATAAAATTCATTTTAGCCAAAACTACCAAAAAACAGAAGAAAACAAAACAAAACAAAAAAACCACCATTGTAGCCAAAGATGCCTAGGAGTCTAACCAGAAGCAATTAAAATTGTGTAGATAGTATGACTATTTACTATACACGTGTAAGGATTGAATTTAAGTTACAGAATGAATTTACATCTCACTTCTCTGTTGGGAAGTCCAAGCTTGAGAACCTCTTAACTATCAACTTCTCCTTTGCTTCAACAAAGGCCTATCTACGCTCCTTGGATGTGATCCCTCCACACCACAGGTGATTATGGATAGCAAGTATTTTTGTCATTGTGTTGTTTTTGTTTGTTTGTTTACAGCACACAGACTATGCACGTCATATGTACTTCTCCAAAACAATGCTATTGCTTGCTTTAGTAAAGTAGTTTAGCAAAGTTAAGAAAGTGTTGGTGATCATACACATGGATCATCATGCTTTCATTTTTGAATTCGATTTTTCATTTTCACTCCATTCAGGGGACTTATGCTGCAGTCAATGTTTACAAGTTGGGAATGTTTTCTGTCGTGTCATGTTTAAGAAAACAGTCTTTCACAGTGTCAAAGAAGGGGCTTGCTTTTAAGTCCAGCATGGATGCCCGGATATCCTTCAGTTATCCTGCAGGAGTTTTCAGCTCACCAGTGCTTGTACAATTAAAGGTAAAAATTCAAAAGGGAAATTGAATCGATCTTGCATCTAGTGGGTCAAACATGGCCCTAAAGATTCAGAGGATGCAGGTCTTCCATATAGCAATAATGCTAGTCCTCTCTTAGACTTGGAATCATCTACTGTGAATTGAGTAATACAGCAAGCATTGTGAGCACAGCCTGAAATAAACATCTGATTTATATTTGAAAGGCTTTCCTAAGTAATCTTTTGCTTTTCTTATTGGCAAATATAATGATATCTAGAAGACAATGGCTCACAAATTTGGAGTTATTTATATAAATCCACATTTCCACACAAATTGTTAGAAAGATCAAAAGCTACTGTTCAGTACAAATGTTGATTGCCATGACATTTGGATTCTATTTACTTAAAAAAAATTAACCTTCTTGGAACAGATATTTAGTGTATAGAAACACTATTTTCATAATGTACATCTCAGAAGATTTATTTTCCCCAATAATATTTCTTATCAACCCAGCCTTTTCTTTCCCATTCTCTCTTTTTTATTTATTTTTTCATTAAATACATTTTTATTCACTTTAAAACCCAATATTTGCCCTTCTCATCCTCACAGTACCCTCTCATGCAATTTCTGCCCCCATTCTACCTTCTCCTTCTCTTTTGAGAAGGGAAGTCCCTCTCTGGGTGTCAAACATCACTCCCACACTTCCTCCCATCCACCCCATCACCTGGCCCCACCACACCACACCCCACCTTACCCCACCTCCACACATCAAGTTGTTGCAGAACTAGGCACACCCTTTTCCACTGAGGACAGACAAAGCTGTCCATTTAGAGGTGAGGGATCCAAAGGCAGGGAATAGGGTCAAGAACAACTCCTGTTCCAGTTGTTGGGGAATCCATATGAAGACAAAGCTGAACATCTGCTACATAGTTTGTAGGGGTCCTAGGCCCAGCCTGAGCTCACTTTTGGTTGGTGATTCAATCTCTGGAAGCTCCCAAGGATCCAGGTTATTTGACTCTATTGGTCTTCCTGTGCGGTCCCTGTACTCTTTAAGTCTCTCAATCTTTCTCTTAACTCCTCTTTAAGACTCTCAGACTCCATCTAATGTTTGGTTATTGGTCTCTGCATCTGTTTCCATTGACTGCTTGGTGTAGCTTCTCAGAGGACAGTCACGGTAGGTTCCTGCATACAAGCACAACAGAGTATCATTAATAGTATCAGGTATTGGTTCATGCCCATGGGATGGATCTTAATTTGAGGCAGTCATTGGCTGGCCATCCCCTCAGTCTCTTCTTTTTTTTTTTTTTTCCTTTATTTCTGCATATCCTTTAGGCAGGACACATTTTTGGATCAAAGGTGTTGTGGGTGGTTGCTGTCCTTTTCTTTCCACTGGGAGTCCTGCCTGGCTACAGGAAGTAGCCACTTAGGGTCCATATTCCCCTCAACTGTGAATCTCAGCTAGAGTTACCCCCACAGACCCTCTGTTGCCTCTCCATCCTAGGTCTCTGGCAGATCCTAGAGATTGCATCCCAAGCCAATCTCCCTTTTGTCTCCCCTACTCTCCTTACATATGATCTCCTCCATCCTGCTCCCCACTCCATCTCCTCTCCCACCGAGTTCCCTCCTTCCATGGACCTCTGATTGATGTATATTTTGCTTCCCCTTCTGAGAAAGATTCAACCATCCTCCCTTGGGCTCTCCTTGTTATTTGGCTTCTTCAGGTCTGTTGATTATAGCATGGATATCCTGTACTTTCTTGCTAATATCCACTTATAATTGAATACATACCATACATGCCCTTCAGGGTCTGGATTTCCTCATTCAGGCACTTCTCTAAAGGTGATTATCATCTGTAGGAGTTCTTTGTTGAAAATTTTGGGGTCACTTGTATATACTATCATATCATCTGTGAATACTTTGACTTCTTTTCTAATTTGTATCCCTTGATCTCCTTTAGTTTTCTTATCACTCTAGCTAGAACTTTGAGTACTGCATTGAAGAGATATGGGGAGAGAGAACAGCCTTGTCTTGTCCCTGCTTTTAGTGGAAATGCTTTAAATTTCTCTTCATTTACTTTGATGTTGGTCATTGGTTTGCAGTTTACTGCCTTTATTGTATTTAGGTATGCATCTTGTATCCTTGTTCCCTCCAAGACTTTTATCATGAAGGGATGTTGTATTTTTATCAAGTGCTTTTTTGACATGAAGTGAGATGTTTTTTCTTTCAGTTTGTTTATATGGTTTATATGGTGGTTTATGTTGATGGATTTTCATATATTGAACCATCCTTGCATCCCTGGGCTAAAGCTTACTTGATCATGGTGGATGATGTCTTTAATGTGTTCTTGGATTCGGGTTTGTGATAATTTTATTGAGAATTTTTGCATCAATTTTAATAAAGGAAACTAGTCTAAAATCTTCTTTCTTTGTTGAAATTCTCTTTCTTTGTGTGATGTAGGTATCAGAGTGACTGTGACCTAATAGAATCAGTTTAGTATTTCTTCTTTTCTATTTTGTGGAATAATTTTGGTATTAGATGAGTTTTGGTATTAGCCCTTCTCTGAAAGTCTAAAATAATTCTGTATTAACACCATCTGGTAAAGGGCTTTTTTTTGATTGGAAAAATTTTAATAACTGTATCTATTTCCTTAGGACTATTCAATTTACCCAATCTTGATTTGGCCTTGCTAATTGGTATCTGTTTAGAAAACCATCCATTTCACTTAGATTTTCCAATTTAGTGGAGTGTAGGTTTCTGAAGTGAGACCTAATGAATCTTTGAACTTCCTCAGTGTTCGTTGCTTTGTCTCCCTTTTTATTTTTGATGTTGTTAATTTGGATAATGCCTCTCTGTGTTTTAGTTAGTTTAGCTAAGGGCTTGTCTGTCTTGTTAATTTTTTTTTTGAAAGAGCTAGCTCATGGTTTCTTTGATCCTTTGTATTGTTCTCTTTGTTTTTAACTGATTGATTTCATCCTGAATTTGATTATTTCCTGCCATGTACTCTACTTCTTCTTCCTTTTTTTTCTAGAGTCTTCAGATTTATATTTTACTTCATTAGTATGAGAACTCTCCAAATGCTTTATGAGTATATTCCATGCTATGAACTTTTGTCTTAGCAGTGCTTTCATTGTGTCCCATCAATTTGGGTAGGGTGTGCCCTCATTTTCATTGAATTCTAGAAAGTCATTTTAATTCCTTTTTTTTTTTTTTTGTTTTGGTGTGTTTACTTACTTTTTTATTATATATTTTCTTTATTTACATTTCAAATGATATCTCCTTTCCTGGTTTCCCTTCCGAAACAAATAAACAACAACAAAAAAAACCCTATTCCCTCCTGCCTCCCTCTGCTCACTAACCCATCCTCTCCTGCTTCCTGGCCCTAACATTCCCCTACACAGGGGGATAGAGCCTTCACAGGACCAAGGGCCTGTCCTCCCATTGATGACCAACTAGGCCATCCTCTGCTACATATGCAGCTGGATCCATGAGTCCCACCATGTGTACTCTTTGGTTGGTGGTTTAGTCCCTGGGAGCTCTGAGGGTACTGGTTAGTTCATATTGTTCCTCCTATGGGGCTTCAAACTACTTTGGCTTCTTGGGTCCTTTCTCTAACTCCCTCATTGGGGACCCCATGCTCAATCCAATGCATGGCTGTGAGCCTCTACTTCTGTATTATTCCAGACTGTCAGAGCCTCTCGGGAGACAGCTATATCAGGCTCCTGTCAGCCAGCACTTGCTGGTATCGACAATAGTGCCTGGGTTTGGTGATTGTATATGGGAAGGATACCCAGGTGGGGCAGTCTCTGGATTGTCTTTCCTTCAGTCTCTGTTCCATACTTTGTCTCTGCAACTCCTTCCATGGGTATTTCGTTCCAGTTTATTTTTTTCCTGACCCAGTGATCATTGAGTAGAGAATTATTCAATTTCCATGAATATGTAGACTTTCTGTTGTTGAAGTCTAGTTTAATCTGTGGTAATCTGATAAAATGAATGGAGTTAGTGAAATCTTTCATCTGTTCTGGTTTGCTTGTGACTGAGTATATGCTCAAATTTTGAGAAGGTACCATGAAGTACTTTGTGTTTGGGTGAAATGTTCCACAGATACCTGTTAGGTCCATTTGAATCATAACCTGTGTTAGTTTTTTTTATTTTCTGTTTAGCTTTTTATTTCTCTGTGTCTGTCTCAATGACCTGCCCATTGGTGAGAATGGGTGTGGAGGTCTCCCACTGTTAACATGTGGGGGTCGATATGTAATTTAAGCTTTAGTAATGTTTCTTTTAAGAATGTTGGTACCCTTGCATGTTCAGAATTGAGATGTTCTCTTGCTGGATTTTTCCTTTGATGAGTATGGAGTGTTCTTCCCAGGTTCTTTTAATCACTTGATTATTTTTGGTTAAAAATCTATTTTGATAGATATTATAATCCAGTTTCTTTCTTGGGCCCATTTGCTTGGAAAACCTTTTCCCAGCCCTTTATACAGAGATGTTGATTGCAGAGATGTCTTTCTTGTTTACAGTAGAATGATGGATTATGTTTATCCACCTATTCTGTAGTCTGTGTCTTTTTACTTGGGTATTGAGTCCGTTAATGTTGAGAGATATTAATGATTAATGGTTGCTAGTACCTGTTATTCTAATGTTGCTGGTTGTTGTTGTTTGTGTGTATGCACGAGTATATGTGTGTTCCTCTTCTATTTGTTTTGATGATGTGAAATTATTTATTTCTTGTGTTGTCTTGAGTATAGTTAATCTCATTTGTTTGGCTTTTCCTTCTAATATCCTCTGTAGAGCTGGGTTGTGAAAAGGTATGGTTTGAATTTGGTTTTATCATGTACTATCTTGGTTTCTCCATCTATGTTGATTGAATGTTTTGCTGAATATAGTAGTCTTGGCTTACTTTTATGGTCTTTTAGAATCTGGAAGACCTGTGCCCAGGCCATTCTAGCTTTTAGAGTTCCAGATAAGAAACCAAGTATAATTCTAATAGGTATACTATATATCTTGGACTTTTTCCCTTGCTCCTTTTAAAATTGTTCCTCTGTTCTATATATATTAATTGTTTTCATTGTTATGTCACAGAAGGATTATCTTTTTTGGTCCAATCTGTTTGATGGTCTGTATGCTTCTTGCATGTTTATAGGCACCTATTTTTCTTTTATTAGGTTAGGGAAATTTTCTTTACTTGGAAATAATCCTCCTCCTCCTCCTCCTCCTCCTCCTCCTCCTCCTCCTCCTCCTCCTCCTCCTCCTATTCCTATTCCTAGGCATGGTCTTTTCATAGTGTCCCAAATTTCCTGTATGTTTTTGTCATGAAATTTTTAGATTTTGCATTTTCTTTGACTGATAGGTTGATTTCTGTTATTGTATCTTCTACACCTGAAATTCTCTATTCTATCTCCTGTATTCTGTTGGTGATACTTAGGTCTGTAATTTCTGTTCTCTTTCCTAGGTTTTTCCTTCTCCAGGATTGCCTCAATTGGTGTTTTCTTTATTGATTCTATTTTTATGTCTTAGACAATTTTATTCATATCTTTTACCTGTTTTGTTGTGTTTTCCTATATTTCTTTGTATTTTTTTCCTTCCTCTTTTAATGCCTCTACTTGTTTGAATGTATTTTACTTTATTTCTTTAAGGGATATATTCATGTCCTATTTGAAGGCCTCTGTCATCTTTTGAAGAGTGGATTTAAAATCTTCTTGCACTTCAGTTCCATTAAGATATCCAGGGTTTGTTATAGAAGGATAGCCAGGTTCTGATAATGCCATCTTGCCCTGAGTCTTGATGATTATGTTATTGTGCTGTCCTTTAGGCATCTGGTTTTCCCTATTGTTGTCCGGATAATTACTACAATAGTAGGACTTCCCAGGAAGGCAGGAGGAACTATGAGCCAGACAATGGAGGTCCAATTGCTGTGCTATTTTAGCTGTGCCTCAAGCAGACCCCACACTGTAGTCTGTGCCACAGGTGATCCCTAATCTGCAGGCTGTGTCTCAGTCAGACCTAGCTGTGGGGTCATGCAGATGATCCAACCAGGATGGTGGTCAGGCAGGGTTCCAAGCTGGTTCATTTTGGGACCCCTGAAGGTTTCCATGGGGAGACAGGGTACTTTTGGTGTCTCACAAGACTCCTCTGAACCAAGGAGCCAGGCATGAGCTAAACAACTTTAAAAAAAAAGTTCTTATCACAAATAGTAAGTCAAGAGAGATTAGGAAAGAAGCATATTTATAATATTTCATTCACAAATATTTTCTATAAACTTTGAATATGTCAGCTTTTTTATTATTTTCCATTTTTATATGAGAGGAAATGAAGTAAATATAGTCTTGTTTTTCACCATTGTGGTTATCATATAGTCTAAGAATAGTTTTAGCTAGAAATTACATGAACATTCACTTTTTTGTTTGTTATATTGTTGTTTATACTTTAGAATATTTCTTTTTTTTTCTTTTTTGTTTTTTTCGAGACAGGGTTTCTCTGTGTAGTCCTGGCTGTCCTGGAATTCACTCTGTAGACCAGGCTGGCCTCGAACTCAGAAATCCGCCTGCCTCTGCCTCCCAAGTGCTGGAATTAAAGGCATGCGCCACCACCGCCCTACTTAGAATATTTCTAAAACACACACATACACATACACACATGTGTACTTTAAAAGATCTAACTGTTATGTTCGTTTATATAAGCTATTTTCTTTCCAAGAAAGAATGTATAGAGAAACATAAAGAAGTGTTCCCTAAAGTTTCAGACAATTATTTTAGGAGCATATCAATACTTGCAAGTTCTGACTGTATTGTGCATACGTGTGTTTGAGAGTCTATGGATGGGAATGGAGAAATTTTTCTTTCTTGTTTGTTTAGATCCAGCCAGTGGACCCTTCTCTAGTGTCATATTTAAAAGCACATCAAGATCCTTCCTATTCAGTAGTGTCCACAAGTCCACTTATCTACGTCCAGCATCCATCAACTCATCCCTTTCAGAAGCCAGTCACTGTATTCCTCCCTTGTTTTCCTCTCCCTGAAAAAAAGAACCTCGAGTCTGAGAAAGATCACAGGAGATCAGAGAGTGCAACAGTACACAGGAGCCTGCCAATGCCCTCCTACTTCAGCAGGTGAGTTGTAGACATTACTATTAATAACTGACTTGGTGAGAGAAAAAGAACCTTCTGTGATTAACCATAATCAGGTGGTTTGTATCTAAATATCACTAATAAAATATTATGAAGTATGTTCACATTCTTAATCCACAATAGGAAAGAGTTTTGGTTCTAATGGACTCAAAACTGTGCCATTTAAAAAACAGTGATTTCTAATAATATAGATATAAGAGTAATGCTTTCAGGAATATATGACATGGTTAATTATAAGGATGCAACTTAGTACTTACAGTTTCTTCATTTAATGTAAGAAAAAGGTTAATTTGATTTTTAAAAATAAATACAATTTCATTTACATTTACCTATATGTGGATTCCTTCTCTTTGTTTTGGGTGTGCACAATTTTGCTACCTGATGTCACCACCTTAGCCAATTTCTAACCCACTTTCACACTTCTCTTATATATTTCTATCATCATATGTCTATTGTAATGCATCATATAATTTCTTTACATTCCAATTCAAAAATACTCCAAATAATAAAAAATACTATGATCTCTAAAAATGGACTTTAAGACAATATTTGAACCATTGTTTTTAGTATTTCTCTTCTCAATGTTCATGCTGGCATTTGTCACCTATTAAAAGTTCTTAGATTCCTGATAGTCTCTTGCTGCCTATTAATTTTTTTGTATCACTGTCTTTGCTTTTCAAAATTTTTACACATATTGATTTTCGTTTTTGTTTACTAATTCTAATATCCTTAGTCTTGAGAGTTCCTGCTTGTAGCTAGTGCTTCTGTTAGCTGTCATTCATGGCTTTAGTTTTATCTTTGGGAACTTTAAATGCCTATATATATACTATATGATTTCTGTTGGTATGAAATGGAGCTGATTTCCTCAGATGACATTTAGTTCTGTCTCTGTTGAGATCCAGCGGCTACTTCCAAGGGATTACTTTCAACAGTCCCAATATGCTAAGCCTTCATTATCTCTTTTCCAGTATGACTGAGTCTAAGGATGGCCAGCTTCATAGACTGCTTACTTGGTTATGACTTACTTCTGCTGGCTCCTGTTTCTTGGCTATTGGACAGGTGTATTTGCCCACAAGGAAATTCCAGTCTGATTTTTCCTTCTGCTGTAAATCTGACCTTAAACATTTTTTGATGGAAGCTTTGGAAAATTCTTTTCAGATTTCCCTGCTTTATTCAAGCCAAAATATATACAATCCTACTTATTACCCTCTAACTGTTTTACTTTGTGGAGAAAAGGCTCTCAGATTATTCATTTCCAACTTATTTACCATTCTGTTTTTTTATATATTAAATACATACTGTTTTTAGAAAATCAACTGAAGAAAGAAATCTAAATGCTATAGATGGTACCATCACACATAGTGTATTATTCCTAGATGGTAGTACTGTCTGGTCCATACAGGAAAGACCAACATATATCAGAATAATAACAGTTTCAATGAAACAGAGGTTCAGAGAACTATGGAACAAATAAAATGTTTCCCATTTTTTAAACTTAAAGCTTTTGCTTTGTGAAGTCTTAAAATGTATTATATACTTTTGTATTCAAGAGTGTTAAGTTCCTGACATGTTATAAATCCTGTTTCGGAAAATCAAGAGGAAGTCCCTCTTGAACACTCCACAGTAGTATAGCTTTCTATATGGAAAAAAAGTATTCAAGAGCCCAAAGCAAAATTTTTCATCCTTCCTTCCTTCCTTCCTTCCTTCCTTCCTTCCTTCCTTCCTCCCTCCCTCCCTCCCTCTCTCCCTCCCTCCCTCCCTTTCTTCCTTCTTTCCTTCCTTTCTTTTGTCTTTCTTTTTTTCTACCTCCTTTTTTATTAGATATTTTCTTTATTTACATGTCATATGATTTCTCCTTTCCCAGTTTCCCCTCCAAAAAAAAAAAAAGACCAGAAAAAAACAAAAAACAACAAGAACAAACCCCTGTTGCCTTCCCCCTCCCCCTGCTTGCCAGCCCACCCTCTCCCACTTATTTGAATACCTTTTATGTGACATTAAGGGAATTATGGACAGGTAACAAAGGTGCAACAATTGGTTGTTGTTAGCTCCATCAATGCATATGCTTGACTTTGTATCTATTTTCCTGTCTCCCTGCAAGATCTTTTTGAGGGAAGTTAACATACAGTTCTTAAGATCATCTTTTCTGTCCAGTCAGACTCAGTAGGAGATTTTCACGTTTGTCATTGTCTATAAGGAAACTGTTAACCTAAGTGGGATGACTCTATCTTCTTAATACATAGCTGTTTTGACATTAGAAGAGATTTGGACTCTAGAAGTAGAAACATTAATGTTGCTTTGTTCACATTTTAATATATATAATACATTTTCTGTTGCTTAGAAATAGGTGCTCACTAGTAATATAGAAAAAGAAAGTAATGATGCAAAGAAAATGGTTATGTACACATGATGTTTGTCTTGCATATATAGTTCTTCCTCTTTTACTATTTGCTCCATTAACAAGCATGCAGTATTAGTAGTTTCATTTTATAATTTGGGAAAGTGGATTTATGAATCTCTTACTTTCCCCAAAAGAGTCTTAATAAATGTTATCTCCTTTGTATATTTCCTAGTATTGGAATTTGTTGCCTTGGGGATGGATAGAGATGTATTCGGAGTAGAAACCAGAGCCTTCTGAGTGGTAATTAATTGGACTTACCACACGTCTTTTTCTATGAAGTACAACATTATGTACTTCATAAATAAGAAACATTTCTTTCTTTTTTCCTCTCTCTCTCTCTCTCTCTCTCTCTCTCTCTCTTTCTTTCTGAGTTTGAAAATCTAAACCTCCTGAATGGGAGAAATAAACAAAACAAACAAAACAAAACAAAAACAAACACAAAGAAGGTAATCTGAACATGTGTGGCCTATGTTTATCAGTAACACTTATAGACAAAATACATGGCAATTATATCACTGTGTATATTTTCACACTTGAAAACACATTCGTGTTAGTGCTTAAGCTGCAGTGTCTTTGTGAGCACAACCTCAAGATTCCATGGAGGAATGCCTGACCAGCCTTATTTTATTATACAACCCAGCACTATGTGCAGAAAAGTGGTATCCCTCACAGTGGCCTGTCCCACATCAACAATGATTCAACAAATTGCTTTAAAGACTTGCCTACAGACGATATGATGAAGCATATTCACAACTGAACGAAGCATTGTCTTCCTGGGTAACTCTGACATGTGTTAAACTGACAAAAAGCAGGGAGGAAGGACTTCTATTTTAAACCAGCTCCACCATCAACATACATTATTTATAAAGAGAATTGGTTTATATTTTTGAGTGAAGAAATGCTATGTATAAATCAGTACTTTAGTACAAATTAGTTTTCTGAGAAAAAGTTAATCCTAAGATGTTGATGACATTCACATTTAAAGGCCTATGCATTATGTATACCACAAAGGGAATGCTCTGAAAGTAAAATGTGCTATGAGAATTTGATGATGTGATTGCTTGCAGCACATTTTTTTTTCTTAGAAATTAATAGCATGTTTATTTCAGTGAGAATCTTCAAAGAATCTGGTGCTATTTGGGGGAGGAAATGAACACTTTTTAAATAAACAATTTTTATAAAGGTGTACTATATTGCCAGGCAGTGGTGGCACATGACTTTAATCTTAGCACTTGGGAGGCAAAGGCAGGTAGATTTCTAAGTTCGAGGCCAGCCTGGTCTATGGAGTGAGTTCTAGGACAGCCAGGGCTACACAGAGAAACCGTGTCTCAAAAAAACCAAAACCAAACTAAACAAACAAACAAATAAAAAGATGTACGATATTGCCTTCCGGTTTCTGTCTGTGCCCAGAGTTGATCCCATGCCACAGCACTCATTACCCAAATAATGACTGGAAAGAGCTGGTCTCCCAGGAGTGCTGACACACCCGTGAGTACAGGTAAGACCACCAATTCTGCTCTGTGGATCCTGCCCAGAGCCCCCAGGACACAGGAACTGAGGAACAACCTAGAACAGGATTCTTCCTGTTTCAGTCTAGGCCTGGAACTGACCCTGCGGTACAGATCTCCATACCCAAATTCCTCCTGGAGAGAACGTTCTCTGAGGAGTACTGACACAAGCATGCAGGAGGGACAAGCCACAGTTAGAGATAGCAAAACAAGCTAACACCAGACGTAACCAGATGGCAAGAGGCAAGAACATAAGCAACAGAAACCAAGGCTACTTGGAACCATCAGAACCCAGTTCTCCCACCACCAAGATCCCTGGATATCCCAACAAACCAGGAAAGCAAGACTATGATTTAAAATCACATGTCATAATGATGATAGGGGACTTTAAGACGGACATAAATAACTTCCTTTAAGAAATACAGGAGAACACAGGCAAACAGCTAGAAGCCCTTAAAGAGAAAACAAAAACCCCTTAAATAATTGCAGGAAAACACAACCAAACAGGTGAAGGAATTGAACAAAAACATCCAGGATCTAAAAATGAAAACAGAAACAATAAAGACATCATGAAGGGCGACAACGCTGGAGATAGAAGACTTAAAAAAGAGATCAGGAGTCATAGATGCAAGCATCACCAAAAGAATACAAGAGACAGAAGAGAGACTCTCAGGTCCAGAAGATACCATCGAAAACACTGACACAACAGTCAAAGAAAATGCAAAATGCAAAAGGCTCCTAACCCAAGACATCCAGGAATTCCAGGACACAATGAGAGGAACAAACCTAAGGATAATAGCTACAGAAGAGAGAAAAGATTCCCAACTTAAAAAGCCGTAAATATATCTTCAACAAAATTATAGAAGAAAACTTCCCAAACTTAAAGAAATGCCCGTAAATGTACAAGAAGCTTACAGAACTCTGAATAGATTGGACCAGAAATGAAATTACTGTCATATAACAGTCAAGACACCAAATGCACAAACCAAAGAAAGTATATTAAAAGTAGTAAGCAAAAAAGGTCAAGTAACATATAAAGGTAGATCTATCATAATTATGCCAGACTTCTCACCAGAATCTATGAAAGCTAGAAGATCCTGGCCAGATGTCATACAGACCCTAAGAGAAGACAGATGCCAGCCCAGGATACTATACCCAGCAAAACTCTCAATTACTATAGATGGAGAAAATAATTTTATGACAAACCAAATTTATACAATATCTTTTCACAAATTCAACCTTACCCTCATAGCACACTCATAGAGGCAGGTGGGATGGGATAGGGAGTTTTAGAAGGGGAAACCTAAAAAGAGAAAAATATTTGAAATGTAAATAACGTACTCAATAAAAATACAAATAAAAAAGAAAAATAACATAAGTAATTAATTACATGTAAGTAATTACATTTGAAAACATGAATTGGAATCCAAACTGAGAGCAACAGTTCTTAATAAAGCTTCAAAAATCAAATAAAATGCAAGTATTTTTTAAAAAAGATGTACTATTTTACATTTATTTTAATTACATGTGTGTACATGTGTGAGAGCATGCATGTGTGTGGTGGCCCTAGGTTGAAGTGGAATATCTTCTTCAATCATGCTTCATCTTATTAATCTGACAGGGTTTTTCCTGGATGCAGAGCATACAGGTTCAACTAGTCTATCTAATAAGTTTGTTTCAAGGATTCCTCATGTCCATCTCCTGACCAGTGGGATTACAAAAGGGCAGGCACACCCACCCACCTGGCATTTCAATAAGTGCTAAGCATTCAAACTCGTGTTCTCATGCTCCATATCATACCAGATGAAGAGATTCCTAGCCTTGCTCTACTTTATTTTAGATAATTGTCATAGCAACAAAATGTTGTCATTTTTAGATCTTGACCAACTTCTAGTCATTGCTGGGCAACATTATTTGTCAAAGTTCACTAAGCGTGCATAAGCAGAGCAGAGTCCAGTTAGAGAACTATTATGTCTAAGGATATAAATGGACATATTACGGGATAATTTGACTTAAAGATAAGTTGTGTCCATTACTGTACATTCTGTTTGATAATTCAGGGCTTTTCCCGTGTGTTTTGAGATGGCCTCTTTATATAGTTCTTCTGGTACCTGCTTAGGCAATGCTAGCCTCACATTCTCAGTTCTCTTCCTGTCTTAGTTATTAAGACACATGCGTTGGTTATTAAGGATAATATTTAGGTGACAGAAAAGCAAACAAAAAGTCTTTAAGCAAAAAGTACTATAATTGTGTGTATGTATGTATGTATGTATGATGTATATTTTTATTTTCTTAAACTAATCTCTCATTTATGTTCTCCCTTTTACCAATTATATTCACTGACATGTTTTACCTAACTCAGATAATACCTACTACAACTTCATAAATCCAAGTTGTAGTGAAAAATAGGAATATTTCCTTTATTTATATGCATAGATGCCTAGAGCTGAACTTCCCTTCCAAATCTGTCAGAAACTCATAATAGGACACAGAAGGAATACACAGTACAGATCAGCCTATGTTAAGTGAAAAGATAACAAAACTCTCTCAAATCCTTGTATCTTACTTCATGACTATCAAAGACTACTTCTTACTTCCTGTGCATGTACTTAGGCAATGAAACACATTCTGGTTGCCATCATAGCTGTTGTGCAACTTCGGGTAGATTCATTAGCAATGACTTTCATGGCCTCGAAGTTATGAATCTCTCTTTAATTTCCAATTAGTTAATGGAACACAGTTCCACTCAACTACAGTGGGAGAGATATGCAACCTCATTTTACACTATGAACAAAAGGTTAGCCAATATTTTAATGGCCATTGCTCATGAATGCCAGCTGCATATTTTGGCTGAGTTGTTATTGTCTGTCCTGAGTTCTGGAGTATGGGCTTCCCTGACATGTCACAACCTCACAGAAAACTCAAAACATTGGCAGAAAAAAATGCATACTTACTACCGTGGGTGGGGTCAGGGGAGGATCAACATTATATTTAGTAAAGTTAATTTTTAGTAAATGACCAAGATTATGATTCAGCATGAGTATATCCTTCTGTGTAAATTACTTCTAGCTTCAGGATTAATTTTTTTTACCACATCTGTGATTTTAACTTAACATTTAAAATCTAATTTCCCTAAATCTTAATTTTATTTTCCTTGATTCCATGAAACCAATAGAGGATTTCCAAAACAATACTTTAAGTTTAGATCAACTCTATCTAAGACCTCCCCTTACACACACACAAATGCATAGGGGTGGAAAGAAAATGAGAGAGAGGGAGAGAGAGAGACAGACAAACAGAGAGAGACAGAGAAAGAGAGAAAGAGACAGAGACAGAGACAGATTTTGATTCATAGTAGATAGATGATTTCTGTCCCCTAGGAAATTGTCAGATGTTTTTCCACAAAGATGTTCAGCATCAAAGGCATTTTGCTCTTGGTTGTGATGAACACATGCTGCTTAAATCAATCCAAGAACACTTACTAAAAGGTCTCAAACTTACTCTCTGAAGACTCCACTGTCTCAAGCTGGTAGAACCACTCTGGAAATCAGTTTGGCTGTTCCTCCAGAAATTGGACATAGTACTACCAGAGGACCCAGCTATACCACCCCTGGGCATATACCCAGAAGATACTCCAACATGTAATAAGGACACATGCTCCACCATGTTCATAGCAGCCTTATTTATAATAGACAGAAACTGGAAACAACCCAGATGTCCCTCAACAGAGGAATAGATACAGAAAGTGTGATACATCTACACTATAGAGTACTACTCAGCTATTTAAAACAATGAATTTATGAAATTCTTAGAGAAATGGATGTATCTGGAGAATATCATCTTGAGTAAGGTAACCCAATCACAAAAGAACACACATGGTATACACTCTTTGATAAGTAGATATTAGCCCAGAAGCTTGGAATATCCAAAATACAATCCACAAACCACAAGAAACTCAAGAAGAAGGAAGACCAAAGTGTGGACATTTCGTTCCTTCTTAAAAGGGGGAACCCATGGAAGGAGTTGCAGAGACAAAGTGTGGAGTAGAGACTGAAGGAAGGACAATCCAGAGACTGCTCCACCTGAGAATCCTTCCCATATTCAATCATCAAATCCAGACACTATTATGGATGCCAGCAAGTGCTGGCTGGCAGGATCCTGATATAGCTAGCTGTCTCCTGAGAGGCTCTGACTAATATAGAAGTAGAGGCTCACAGCCATCCATTGGACTGAGCACAGGGTTCCCAGTGAGAGAGCTAGAGAAAGGACCCAAGGAGCTGAAGGGTTTGAAGCCCCTTAGGATGAACAACAATATGAAGTACGTAGTACCCTCAGAGCTCCCAGGGACTAAACCACCAACCAAAGAGTACACATGGGGAGACTCATGGCTCCAGCAGCATATGTATAGCAAAGGTTGGACTAATCGGTCATCAATGGGAGGAGAGGCCCTTGGCCCTGTGAATGTTCTATGCCCCAGTGTAGAGGAATGCCAGGGCCAGGAAGTGGAAGAGGGTGAGTTGGTGAGCAGGGAGGGGGGAGGCAACAGGTTTTTTTTCTCTTTCCTTTTTCTTTTTTTGGAGGGGAAACCGGGAAAGGAGATATTATATGACATGCAAATAAAGAAAATATCTAATAAAAAAACTGAAAAAAAAAAAGGATTCCACTGTCTTTCACACTGATTTTTTTCTCCCTTTAAATATAGATTTTCTTCTTAATTAATCATACACTTAATTAACTTCTATATTCCAGAGCTTTACAACCAAACAAAAGTGATAAGTCAAAGTCTTTGAACTCCTAAATAATCAATTTCCAAAGAAAGTGAACCATATTGGGAGGTTCTTAGAAGCTGGTCTGCGGAATGAGCTCTAGTTGGCAAAGAGTATTACATGGTCCATACAGCTCTTGGGCTTTGGGTTGGACACATTATATTAGCAGGAAATGTAGCATATTGGCTATCTTCTGCAGTAGGAAATAGTATGGAAATGCTAATACCACTCACACATTCAATGAATCCTCACAACTGTTGACAGACCATTCAATGATAAAGGTAATGTTATTTAAATGTGATATCAGTAAAATTCAGATATATAGAAATAAAATACCTTATACATGGTCACTTGTTTATAAAAGGCAGAACCAGCAAGGAGATAAAATGGTGTCGGCCATAGCTTTACCTAGCATGCTACACAATCATTCAGGCGTATGTTTAAAGCATCTGCGCTTGAATCTGCGAGTTCATCATGTTTCTAAGTGTTTATTTAAACTTCTCTTTGCCAGTACTAAAATGTACTTAATTTTTCAAATCTATCCTATAAACATTTTTACTCTGCAAATATCCTTTAGTATTGTTCTTGCTCTTTTTTAGAACCACCAAGATCACCCTATGCTGTAAACAGACACTACTATGATGGTTTGTAGATATTCTTAGAAACAAAGGCTTTAGTAATCTCATTTTTCTATCCTTGACATCAGGGATAATTAGTAATACATAATATATACCTGTTGAATTGTTATTGGGTTAGTTATTTCATGAAAAGTAGATTACTAAATGTGATTTTTGCTATACAAATTTTACTCACTTCTGTTTTGATTTTATAGGCCCAAAAGTACATCAATCAGAAAACCTGGTAATGATGTCTGTGAAAATTTGAAATTACTAGGATTCAGAAGCAGAGACAGTGGTTGGTTTGGAATTGATGATGTTGTGGTGAGAACCGTCCAGAGTGGCTTGGTATCATTTGAATTATGTGAACACTTAGAGAGGTAAGACCATAGGAAACAATCAGAGGTGATGGCTCTCTCTTACAGAATGTAATTAATATGTAGGAACAGAGTCCTAAGTCTATATTTTTATTACTCCTATAGAAATATAAGCTGTCTTTTAGGGTGTACTTAGAAATGCGAACTGCAATTGACCTGGATTCTCTGCAGTTCTGCTCAGGATAGCTTAAGGAGGGCTTTCAAAACACCTTGCAACATCAGTTTGTTTTTATAGCTTTCTCTTAACCCCAAAATACTTTCAGAACAGCACCTTCATTTCTTAAATACCACAGGAGAGTAATTAACTATTCTTATTATGCTCATCTCATAACTATTTGGATATAAACTGAATTTGTTATTTCAGTTCCTTCATTTAATGTCCTCATTTCCATGTTCTCTAGACAGCCCATTAAAGGAGCACGTTAGACAGTTAAGGGACATGAAGTGTAGATACTCGTGAAGACAATCCCATGTCTAAAGATAGGTTTCATTTCATAATGACAACCTTACCTCTACGATTATCTGGAGCCAAATTTTGCACAAATACAGTGTGAGATGAGAGGGCAATTGAATGAGCGAGGGAGGCCTCTTAGCAACATCCTTTGAGCAAATAAAAGAAGCAGAGGGATCCAGAGAAGACAGTGGAAGAGCTGGTTTTACTTGGATTTTCCCCAGTCTGGTGCCTCAGGGGAGCTATGATATACCACAGTAGATGGCTTTGATGGTTCAACCTGGCACCAGGTTTGTGGGAAAAGGCTGCTCTGGAGAAGGGCTTTTATTTACTGGCGAACGATCAAGGGTTAACTTGTCCAGTTCTGTGATCTAAGTCTGTATCAGTTTCGTGGGGTGCTGTAACAAAGTGTCACAAGTTGAGGTTATAATCTTGCAGTTCTAGAACACTCCTCATACAATGCATGTGCTTCTTTTTATTCTGAATACTCTTTGGAATAACACTAGTAATATTGAATTAGGGTCATCCTAGTGAATTTACATACTTCTATAGGGACATAATATGTTATACTCTTGAGTATTAGTACTCAATCAAAATTCAACCCAAAACAAGATCCACTGTAAAATCTCTCACATCCCAGAAATGGAGGTGAGTATTTTGTCTGCACTTACTTGTGGTTCATAAATGGATTTTTTTTGAGCACAGTTTGCTTCTGTATTTTGAAGCAATACTTCAATAATATTCTACAACTCTACTCTATTTAATGCTGGAATCATGAAAATTATGAATCTTAGTAAGTGCATAGTCATGCAAGGAGCACAGCACTCCCACACAAACCAGCAGGGCATGGCTTGAAAACACATAAGAGTGTAAGGTTGAATCTTATGGATCTAGGTTCATTTTCAGCAAACTTTTAGACTGAACACCATATGAAATTAGAACCAGTGTATATAAGCATACAGAAGCTGATTTACAAAAACATATATCATCATAATAAAAATATAGCATAAAAATGTTTTTAAAATATATGTCCATAGTTTCCATTTACCATAAATTGAGTTTGCAGGTTCTGGGTAAGTCATTGACCACTGATTCTGAAAGCATAGGATGTTACTGTACATCTCTGTAAGCTTTATAAATAACATGTCATTGGTGAGGCTGAATTTATTACATCTTCTTCAATCATAGGCAACATTGCTTACTATTATTTTAGAGTTTCATACATCTACAAGTTTTAAATTTTGGATCACTTGTAGCAAAAATTAAAACAGTAACCAATTGTTTGGCGATATCAAACTGTTTCCCTTACATTGTTTTCTTTTCTTTTCTAAGAATGGAGGAACCTATGAAGTTTAGAAGAGGGTGTGGTATTCCTTAGGGCTGAGGGTATTGGTGATTTTGAGCAGTCTGACATTGGTTCTGGGGACCTAACTTGGGTCTTCAGCAAGGGTGGAATATGATAATAATATTTCATATTCTTTATAACCATATTTCATAACCATGATAATATTTCAATGTGCTAACATTTACATTTATTCTCTGAACATCTCCATTTAAAAGTTTTACTCATTTATTTATTTCATGTTGTTTAAGACAGGCTCTTACAAGATAGCACCAGATAACCTGAAACTTTCTATTTAGACAAGGCTGGCCTCAAGTTCATGGCAATCTTCCTGCCTCTTCCTCCTGAGTGCTAGAATTATATATTAAAATTAACCCATGTGGATTAATTTAATTTGTAACTGTTCAAGTCCATGACACAAATGCACATTATTCTATGTCCACATACACCAGAATCACCGTAATACTTTTACCTACATACCCACAAGAAGTTCTTTAAGATCAACAACATAGCAGGAACTGTCCTCTTCTATGATCACAGTGCCTTCTTCTGGACCTCTTCTTGGTGGTATACTTATGTTGATGGAGTATTTTCTAAATTCATGATAAAAATATATTATCGTAAATGCAAAAGCCATTTAACATAGTTGTTTATTTTTATCATCAAGTATCATGTAGTGCACACAATTATATGTGCTGTAATTTCATACAGTTTGTAGGGCAGTAGATTTCTCGTATCAACCATTGCCTCAAATGCGTGGGTAATATGCTTGAACTGTGGTGTGAAGACTACAGCATCACTAAGTGATAGAATTTCCCAACTCTATTATATTCTTATAGGACCATCCACGTATGTGCTTTCAGTCACCGATTGAAGTGCTATGGGATACATGACTCTATAATTAAAACATTTGGGGCATATTTAGCATTCAACTGAGACAGGTTGGTTACTTTAAGGATATGTTTTAGAGGGGGATATGGCAGTACATACTTGTAATGTCATGTAGAAGGTTGAAGAAGGACTGCTGTGTGTTCAAGGCTAGCTGAGCCACACAGCAAGAAGAAACCATATGACAATTACCAAAAGCATGTTTTGGAATTTAACTTGAGGCTTAGGGAGAGATCTGAGTTACTAAAGTTCCTGCCGTGCAAACAAGTCTATAGACATTAAGCTACAAATCTCAGTTCAGTTCCCCAACATTCAAGAGCCTTCACATGACAGTTACCATATGCACCTTCAGTACTGAGAAAAGAGACAGGCAGATGTCTGGAACTCATTGGCCAGCTAGCCTAGGGAACACAATGAACTCTCTGTGTTCATTGAAACATTCTATTTCAAATAATAAGGAGTAGTAGAATGGAGAGAGATACCGAACATCTAACATTGGCCTATTTTTTCCCCATGCATGCACATACATGTGCCCACACATCCAAACTTACAGAGGTACACACCCAGAGAAACATATGCATATAAACTACACCGACACACAGACAAAAAGACAGATAAAGACAACAGAAGGCCTTAGTTGATCTGAACTGGTTTCCTGACTGCCAAGGTTTCACTAAAGTCCTTTATTAATATAGCTAGTTGGCCATCAGAATCTTTGCTTTAAGTGAAGGTTAATAAAAGTAACTTTCTCCCTGGGTCTGTGGTATTTCAATGCTTCATCCCCTGTTCTGGTCTTGCCTCTTTCCCTTTGCACAGGTTTATAGTGCTCCACCTATCTTCCCCAGTGGACAATAGCCACTTGGTTTCTTTTGTCAAGTCATTAGAGGAAGCCTGTCTCAGGACCACCGCCTGCATTGTACTGTCACACCAGAAGGACAATCCACATAGAGTGGTTATTTTAGCGGTACCTTCTAAGGAGTTAAATCTGACACTGAAGAGCTTACGCTCAGAAGGGTTTGGAGGACTTCCAGAATCATCTAGACAGTTCCAAGTAAGAGAAGGAGAACAACTTCTTTTAAGGTTTACTGGAAACATATTTGGTTCAAGTAAGTATGAGGAAATATTCTTACATGCTCTACAGACTTTAAGCCACAAATCGTAGTTACAACACCCCAAATGTGTGTTAGTAAGAAAGACCTCCTTAGAAATTAGGGAAACATTCAGAGACTAATCTATTTAGGCACTCTTCTCTACACAAGGCTGTGTGTATATTTATGGAATGATTTCAGATGATAGTATTTTGGGACCAGTCTTCTCTATGATTGCTTCCTGGGTCAGGCTAGCATCTTCTCTTCCTCATGACAACTTCTTAGCTTCCACTTAGTAATATACCATTTTTTCGTTGTTTTATTTTTTTCAGATGGGCTTTCTCTGTGTAACAAGCCTGTCCTGAATTCGATTTATTCTCTGCCTGCTGGACCCTCATCTTATCCCAATCTCTCTCCCATGCTTAATGTCTCCTTCTTTATTTTCTTAATGATCACATTCAAGGAAAGTATTCCTTCTTTTTCTTCTCCTCCTATTCCTCCTCCTCTTCTCCTCCTCCTTTTTCATGTCAGTCTTTATTTTTATTACTACCTTATTTTATTGTCACATATCTTCACCTTTTCTTTTGTGTCCCTTGCCACAGATACAAATTATTACATGTCAAATTTAGACAACTGTCCTTTAAAAATCCCAAAGTCCTACAACCTACAAATATACCCCAAAGATGACTCTTCTGAGAAAGGTTTAGAATTCATAAACACTGGTCTTATTCCTGAAATGAACTCAAAGGAGTGTTGGTTTATCTTGATCTTTATCATTTGTTTGTCATTCTTCAGGACAGAGATAGAACATGGTTTCATTTCAACTCTATTAGAGATGACAATACAGCATTTATATATTTTGTTGCATGACCTTTAAGAGCCTCTTATAGGGTAAAGAAAATCCAGAAAGTGCTAGCAATTTCTTAAAGAAGATTTTATGTAAATGATACCATTGTCTTACTCTTCTTGTTTTGAGATGCTCTGTGCAAGTCTGTGTGCCTTCCATACACTCTCAGTGTCTTATGTCCTCTGGCTTTGGAAAGTGAGTCTAAGTCCATGGTAGCATATTAAATTAATCATACTTTTATCCACTCAGGAAGACATATCCACTATTACGCTTATTGCCACCTAGACACAAGCCAGAATAAGTAACTAAGGGAGTATAGTGCTTGCTAAAATACACAATGCAGAAACCCAAAGCAGGAAACTTAAAGAAGGGGAAAGGTTACAGTTTTAAACAATGATCACAGAAGATCTATTAAGTAGAAGATTCCCTATCCATCTCAGGACATGCCTAGGCATAGGCATTACATGTGCTTGTAAATTGTCTGTTGAGGATCATCAAAAGCTTAAGCAAGCAGGGTCACAAGGCACATCAAAAGATAGTGGGAGATAAATAGATCAGTTGAGCCATTGCAAAGACTGTGCAGGAGATTTCATTTGAGATGGGTGGTCCATACAGGTGTAACAAGAGTCAAGCTACACTACAACTCAGTTGGGCATAAACTGCAAGGGGAGGGTTGAAGGGAAGAGAGCACATAAGGAGCTAGTTCAGAAGCTGAGCCATTTCTGTAAGGTCTTGACTGATCTTCGAGGTACACGTTGCGGATAGTGGGTTAGAATCGTAGAAATACGCAGAGCCACTGTTTCTCTCAGGATTCTTTGGTTCCTCATATAGCTGGTGCTTTTGCTTCCTCATTTGCCTTTTCTAGTGAAAGCGGTCATTCGTGTATATGTACTTCCTTCCTATGATGTCAATAAAAGAGACTTAACAATCATTTCTGAGAAAATATGTATTACTCTAAGAAACCTCTGGTTACTCACAAAGTATAAATACTTTTTCTTAAAATGGCAAGTATTTGTGGAATAGTGATAGTCTCAATTCTCTTGTAGGTACCATGTCATATATATTAAGACTGGGAAAACCCTCTCCAAAGGTTAGCTAGATAATGCTGTCCTTCTCACAGGTATAAATAAGTCACTTTAAATTCTCCTTTATGAGTTAGAGAAAGGACCTATGGAGCTGAAGGGTTTGCAGCCCCTTAGGATGAACAACAATATGAACTAACTAGTACCCTCAGAGCTCCCAGGGACTCAACCACCTACCAAGGACTATACATAGTGGGACTGATTGTTTTGGCAACATGTGTATAGTAGAGGATCACAAATTCGATCATCAAAAGGAGGAAAGGACCTCGGCCCAGTGAAGGTTCTGTTCCCCAGTGAAGTGGAATGCCAGGGCCAATAAGTGGGAGAGGGTGGCAGGCATGGGGAGGGGGGAGGCAACAGGGGTTTGTTCTTGTTTTTGTTTGTTTGTTTGTTTTTGGAGGGGAAACTGGGAAAGGAGAAATTTACATGTAAATAAAGAAAATACCTAATTTTAAAAAAGTTCTCCTTTATGTGTCAGAGAATGAGGAAAAAATACTATTATTTCTTTGTACTTTTTAATCATTTGTTTTTTTTTTTTAAATTATAAAATGGTGGCTCTCAAAACATAATGTTCTATTTTAGTAACAGTACAAGGGCAACTTTAAAACATAGCATATCAAGCTGTATTTGAGATCATGAATCAGTTCCTGGTAAACCCTCAAGAACTTTATCCCTATTTTATTTACAGATGTGTCTTTAGCGTTCCATTACATATACTACTAACTTTTAAAAGGAGTTGAATGGAAATGATAGGTTTACAAATTCTAGATCTGAATTTAACCAATGTAGGCTTATCTACACAGCTTTGAATCCTGCATATTAATCATCACTTTTGAGTAATTGTAAATATGGAGGGGGAATTTCTTTAGTGAAAATCTACTGAGATCAAAGTTGTGCCATTGCTTCTGATAGTTTTTGGGGTGTAAAACAGAGACCTAAAATGATGTTACTCAACAGATCTGAAAACTTGAACTTAAAATCTAGACTACATTTTAATCACTCAAAATAACATATTAAAAAACTAGTATAAAACCTTTTTAAGAACCCTCCCCCAACTAAATTATTCTTTTCTTAGATGTCTGCTTCGCTCAAGTAGCCAGATTGCCAAGACGCAACCTTACACAAGGGAGTCTGCCTGAGTCCTTTCTGTAACTGAGAACCATTCTATTCCTGCTTTTAATTGTAGTTTAGAAATCTACCAAAATGCCTTTTAGCAGCCATAGAAGGGAAACAGCAGTGTCTTCTACATCTTTCACTGAACTCTTCCCTCTGGGTGAAACATAAAGCATTCACTGTGTGAGAGATAGCTAAGGGTCTTAGGCTTTGTGGATTCCTGGAGAGTAGAACTTCAATTTGATGTTTCACTGCAAGTCTAACTATTTTTGTTTGCATACAGATGCAGAATAGCAAAAGAATCTAATTATTTTTTTCCTTTACTATTGTGCTGTCATTTATCCAGCATTTGATATATGCCATGTCTGTGAGCAATTATATTATTCATATTATGTCAGGTCATTTTTAAGGTAATATTGAAAAGTAAGTGTTATTTCTCCTGCTTTAAACATGAGGAAGAGCAGGTCCTAAAAGTTCTCCGAGTGTTAACAGTGAACAGACATTACCATACTGACAAATGATGGAGGCTGAAGTTAGCTCTCTACTTTACAATTCAAACATACAAGCTCAGCTGCTCCATCAGAGCTTCCTAAAGATGTGCTGCTCTAATGCAGACATACGCTGTCAGAGGAAGCAGTAAGATCCTCTTTACTATTGCAATAGTAGAATCTACAACCTACAGAGGTGAAATTTTTGTTCACAGAATTTCTTTATTTTCAATGACAAGACTTATCTATGCCTTTCCTTTAAGAGCATTCAACGTATTTCCTTAATAATTTTAACAAATCCAGTAACGATTTCCCTTGGAAGTTCTACAATAGCACTGCCTTTTTCTATAATTTAGGAAATCTTTTATTTCTGTGCTCTTTACTAAGAATACCAGTAGCCAGGCAGTGGTGGTGCACACCTTTAATTCCCACATTTAGGAGGCAGAGGCAGGGGTATCCCTGTGAGTTCCAGGCAAACCTGGTCTACAGAATGAGTTCCAGGAGGGCCAAGGCTACACAGAGAAACCTTGTCTCAAACAAACAAACCACAAAACAAACAAACAAAAAAGAAACTAAGAAAACCATGAGATTTGCGTGGTAGTCATCAAGCATGGTAAGTACGTGTAGAGTGACTGAGAAGTTGAATTATTAAAACATATTTAAAACATTTAGTGTGTGTCTGTGTGTGTGTGTGTGTGTGTGTGTGTGTGTGTGTGCGTGTGCGCACACACACACACACACACATGAATGAGTTTAGGTGGAGATCAGAGGACAACTTGCAGGGATTTAGTCTCTCCTTCTACCATGTAGAATCTGGGAATTGAAATAAAATATTCAGGCTTGGTTGCAAACACGTTTACCTGCTCAACCATCTAGGAGGCCCAGACGTTGAATTTTTTAGTGGCCTTGAATTTAATTTTAATGTATAATTAAACAGCCACAGGAGAATGGAACACTAGAATATCCAAGGCCATGTCAGTGCAAATTGTGGTAGGAACAGCAAAGAGAAGGGGGAACGATCATTTTTGGAGAGTGAAGATAACTTTCTAAATACTGGAAAATGAATGTTTCCAAAATTTTTATATTATAAAATAATGAAGAGGGGGACAAAAGGAAACTATTAAACCTGGAAGCTTGCAGAAAAACTTGGCCCCACGACAGAAGAGAAGTCCTTTTAGTAGTATACGGTAACCTGCTATGGCTGTTAGGTTATATGTTCACAAGCAATGATAGCATGCAAGACACTTATACGTCACTTAGATTTTAGAAAATTAAAGCGAACTAACGATTTTACTGGTGACAAATGCATCTCCTTTTTAGGCAATGGGAAGGACTATGGGAAAGACTACAAGCTCATTTTTCACCTGCAAAGAAAACCCAGGCTAGAACTCCACATCAAAGAGGTGGATGAATTTGGCAATTACAGCTGTCCTCACTATAAAGGTAGCATTGCAGTCTACAAAGTACCCAGAGAGAAGATTGTCCCCAACTTGGATCAAACACTTCAGGAACATTTTTATCAGTTTCCAGTTTGCAAATTACCACTGAAATTGCCAAAGGTAAGTTTGTTGTCTATGTGACAGCTTTTGTTGTTTCTTTGTAATTTCCTATTAACAATGAGTTCTGCAAGTAAATGGATGTAGAAGGATAGATATCACAATAATAAATTTGATAAAGAAGGGGTAGGTAGGATCAATTCTAGAGTGATAGATTATGTATCAGGGTTTCTGCTATTGTCAATGTTAGGTTTTCTAACTAGAGCTATGTACGTTGATCTGTTCTTTATAACATTTTGTTAATGAATGTGCGCACAATGCCATTCATCTTCTGAGACATCATCTAAGTTACTGAGACATTGAGTGCATTTCAGACTGTACATGAAGGACAGATCATTCTGAACATGGCAATAGCATCAAAATAACTTCAGTAAAACTGATAGTTTCCAGCATGTTTATTTTACAAGTTATTCATATCTAATAATCTGTCTTATGTCAGAAAATCAGATTAAATTATTTTCTACAAAATTCAAACACATAAAAACATGTTCACATTTTATTATTGTATAAGTACCTTATTCCCATATATGAGAATATCTAACCTACATTAATAATGGAAAATAATACTGAAATATCATATTATTACTCTCTTGCAAGAAAACATTTTTTTTTACTTTTAAAGAAAGCTAAATTATTTTTTTTCTGTTTTTACCTTCTGTGTTTTCAAACTCAGAAACACATTTTCTGCATACAGATTTTGTATGGTTTTTTAGGTGTCTTGTGTTGCCCATTACTCATAAACTCCGATGTAGCTGAGGATGACCTTGAACTCTAAATCCCTTTACATAATTGTCAAATGCTAGGAGTATAGGTGTGAAGCATCACAACCGGCGTTTGTACTATCCATTATTAACAAACATAAATTGTACTTCTGAAAAGGGATGTGCTCTGTTGTGCGTTATTATAAATCCTGAACTACATAAGTAAAATGTAGTCAGAAACTATGATATCAAGGGTGATGTCTACTATCCACACATGGCTAAGCCATAAAAGATAAATCTTGTGTCACTAAAGATATATTAATGAATCATAATTTGTTTATTATGATTAAATGGCATATTTGTAATATTTTGTTCATCTGATCAGGTTAAATAATGTTATACAAATCAATTGTAATATGTATCTAAAATTCTATTTCTATGGAATAATACTTTTCTAAATGAATGTATGTAAAATTTCCTAATGGAGTATGTAAAACATGTATACAAAACTGCATTATAAGATTAGATCTGATTAGATAAATTGTAAAATAATGCATTAATAGTTGTTCAGAGGTTAAAATAGCATCTCCGGAGGTAAAAACAGTAGCTACTTTGTGTTGATTGCATTACTCGTTTTTTCTGTTCATGGGAATGTAACCATTAGACATGAAGAAAAATCTGGCTTACAGCAAGAAAATGGAATGCATTTTATTGGGGTGAGAGATATAAATACCTTAGCAGAAATCCACATTTCAATTAAGGCCATTAACATAACTTCCAAAACACAAAAATCTTTTTAAGTGCTTTTACATGCATTGTGTCATTAAATCCTCATAGAAGCTCATGATGCAATGCCATTGTTCTTATGTTACTGGGAGTGGAGACAGAGCAGGCCCAGTCCTGTTGTCCAAGATCCTAGGACTAAGTGCAGACGAGGGAATCCCACACAGGAAATTTATTCCCAGGGTGGGTGTTCAGCAACCTCTGCATGGTTGCCTCCTAAGCAGATAAAACTTCTATTCTTAGCCCAGTAAACATAAGAAAGGTGCAGGTATCTAGATTCTCTCTGGAAGTTGTAGAAGTTGAAAAAAACAGGCAAATTACTGGGAAAAGTTAGTGAACAGCACACCCATGGGCACCAGCCAAAAGAAAGCAGCCTTAGTGCAGAGGAGCAAGCGATGAGCCATGGGAGCCTTTAGCTGATGGTTTGAAGGAGGTACTGGGGTGCTCTGCAGAGAGGCACATGCTATTCAACCGCTGATGGTAAAAATCTGAGCTACGTTCAGGACAGTATAGTCATCTAAAGGAACATCCACTCCCATTTGTGCATCTGCAGTTTGTCTCTATATTTATTCATGATTTCCCTTCAATCACTGTGTGCGTGTGTGTTACAAAAAGCTGCAGAAGTTGTTTCTCTTCTTTCTTTACCGAGCAGTGTCTCTAGCTCTTGTTTTGATGTTATTGGACACAATAATTGTACATATATTGTCTGGGGTATAACTGAGTGATAGCGCATGTGTTTAGCATGTGTGAGGTTCTGGGTTCAATCACCATTGGCAGTAACCAAGATAAACGTATACTTACTAAGTAAAATTTTTTTCTATCTATACAACATGGAATGATCAAGCTGTGATAATTAGCATAGCCATCCCCTCACACATTAGTCATTTCAATTGCCTAAAAGGACGGATTTGAATGTGCTTCTGTAGATGCTTCTCTAATGTTCAAGTCTCGGTTCACATGTTATTTGGTCTTCTTATTCCCCCGTGTACCAGTCATTGTTTAACCTGTAACCCTCTTTGGGTTTATTTTGTTGTATTTAGACCTAGTCTGTTCTGGACATGTATTGTCTTAAATGATGAGCCTGGCACAGTATAGGCATTAAGTATGCCTGACTACACGTGACGGGTGCTTCATATCCACCCACAATAAATTTCCCTGAGGCTCACAAGTCTGGGCTGCATGGGGTTCTGTGATGTTCTCAGATTAGCATTTTAGCAAGCAAGGCCTTGCCTGCCAGGCTGAGGAGTTGATCTGGTGAATATATAAAGATTTGGAGTAGAGAATACATATCAGGGATGCTCTCTAGCTTGCTTAGTGGAGTACATTTTTTCCCCAGAAAGCTGGGCTGCTGTTCTACAGTGTTGGCGTGGTGAGGAGACAAATCAGAGCACAGGAGACCTTCCTAGCAGAAAGGCTCAAGAGTTTATTTCTTTGGTATCAGACAATTGGAAGAGAGATCATATACACAGAAAAAGAAACTTTATATAAAAAAGCATATGACATAGGCTCAACTTTCCTTTACCTCTATTTCCTCTGTGGTCTGTATGACTCTTGAAATTATTACGTGAATTACCCAAGCTCGCTAACTCAGGGGTTTATACAGATTTCCTCTGTGAAAGTTTATATCTGATCACCATAAGTGTGTCATGAGATATTTTTCTGCTTTGACTCTGACACACACTGTTCACTCATCCGACTGCTCCTGTTGGCCTTGGCTGCCTCTTGTGCCTCTGCCTCAGTGTGACATTTCCCAGGAAGCTGTCCCAACTTCACTCTCTATTGCAACCTCAGTGTTGCTGACATACACAGCCACAGATTGTACACTTCATCTGTTGTTGTAGCTACCACATTCCACGGCAATGCCTTGCTTATTGTTTCTCAACAGATGATTTTAAATACATTTCAACCTGGTTGTTTTTATTACCTTCTGTGGAAATTATTTTGACATTTTATTGAGGGATTACCAATGCCTGAGAAATACTAATACAGATACATTGCAAATCTGCTTGTGTATTTTGTGTGTGTTTAAATAGGTGAAGATTAAATTCTTTTCAAAATGCTGATTTATATATATATATATATGCATATATACACATATATGCATATATATCATACCACACACACACACACACACACACACACACACACACATATATATATGTATATATCCATACTACACATACACATACAATCACACATATCATTTATACCATTTATTATTCTTACTTTCATTCTTCCTCTTATCCTGGTCTACCTCCTTCTTGTTCCTCCAGTGTCTTTCTTCTTTCCACATAGTTCCCGAGTGCTTAAACCATTAGAGAAAATGATACAGACTGTACTCTAGCAGCTGTTAACAGTCATTAACTCTTTAGGAAGGGACTGGGCCTCATGATAGAAAGCTGGAGAATCCATTCACAAGCAGGTATTCACAGCTTTTGCTCATGCCTAGGACTGCAATGTCAAATCTGCATGGCAGAATTTCATTGCACTCTTTCTCATCCTCTGTCTCTTAAATTTTTTTAACTTCTCCTCTGCAATATTCTCTCGGCCTTCAGGTGTGTATATTTGTGCCCATGTCTTGTTTAAGACCAAACACTCATCTGTCATTTATTCTCAGCCATTTGAACAAATATGAGTCTCTGCATTAATTGGCACCCTCTTAAAAAGCGTACATCTCTGTCCTTTTGTCAACCTGGCTTATGTAATATGTAATATGAATTCAATCTTCAAGTAACAATTGTGTTAAATACTGACCTTGCCTCAATCATAGTGCACAATGCTCATCGCAGCTTCAGAGGTGAGTCTGGAGCATCTGATACTGCAATTAGTAATTTATGAACCCCTCCCCCCAACCCCATGTCTCCTTACTCTTTCTTCAAGTGTCTGAGGTTTCCACAAGGTGTTGCTCTAGCCTGCCTAGCACTGACTTGTGTAGTTAATGTCAGGGTATAGTTTTACAGATAAACCTAGAGTTTGTGTTTCATGGAATAACATGGTAATATATAAAAATATGAGCTATTGAGACAGGGGATTAGAACTTAACAGCTTTTGAACAGTTAAAGTTGGTTTTGGACAGAGAGATAGGGAGGAAATGAAAGCATTAAGAAAAATGCTAGGTAGAATTCTAAAAGGTGTTCACAACATAATTAAATGAAATAGGGAAAATATTATTAGGTGACGGAAAAAAATTTTTTAAAAACACGGCAATTGAGCATTGAAAATAAAATTTTAATTTATCAAATAAATTTGTGTGCTACCAATTAAAGATGGACTTTTTTCTATTATTAACTCATGGCAAAATAAATGTTTGTTACATACTAGAAAGGAAATAATAAAAGATAAATGAAAAAAAGCGTACATCTCTGTTAGGTACTGAAAGCAGAACTAGTTATGGGTATAAATATAATTATCTTCTAGGAATCAAGAAAGGGGCATTGGGAGAAAAGCAGTAAGGCAGGGAATAATAAATATAAAATGAATAATAAATAACAAAGTATATACAGCTTTAGCATGAAAAAACCCACCTAGATGAGATTGGGAAATTGATGGGGTTAGGAGGGCTACCAAAAGCTAAAAACACATGTAAAAGCATGCAAAATCCTATTGCTTTATATCTTTAAAAAATGAATTTAAAAGAGGTTGGAATGGAGGTACATTTCCTACATGGGTGGCTATTCTGGAAGCATTAGGAAGTATGAAAATAAGACTAATAAATAGTTTATGAATATCGCTATTCTGCTCCAAGGAGCCATGGGGTTTTGAGCAAAACCCATGTCAGATGCAAAATACCTCCCTATGAGTTATTGACCAGAAAGGTCCCAGAAGCTCCAAAACAATGCATTTTTTTTCTCGTTGCTCTTGGTTGTCCACCAGAACAAAATGATAAGACTCTGTCAGGAAGACACTACATGGTTTGTTTACATGACCTAGAGATTAATATGCAACTGAACTATCTGGGATCTCTCTCTCTATCCCCTCTCTCTCTCAGCTAGAATTCAAAGTACTGGAAGGTGCTATTCAAGTTTTGGGGAAAGTAAACTCATCTGTGCCCTCACTCACCTATACACCATGTTTGATGCAATAACGACATGACATGCAAGATGCCTACTTATTAAATAGTGCCATTACACCTACTATTTTGGAGATAATCCACCAAATGCTCTGTGATTTTATATGAAGTCCACTCCATAGGAAATACTGGAAACGCCTGACACTATGAAGTTGATTGTAAGCATGTGAAAAAGAGCCTACAGAATATTTCTAAATCTCTCTTCTTCCCTCTCTCCATCCCCTCCCTTCCTCCCTTCCTCCCTTCCTCCATTTCTCACTCTCTTCCTCCCTTCATCCTTTCCTTTCCTTTCCTTTCCTTTCCTTTCCTTTCCTTTCCTTTC